>QLOH01001121.1:0-127824 GCA_026901365.1 Sesbania bispinosa | reverse complement strand
TTTTAAAATTATAAAAAAACATACTAAAAAAAAGCATATATATATATATAAATATATGCACAAAGTTGTTAAAAAATAATACAATAAAACATAAACATAAAGAAATCAATGGCGGCGGCGGCGCTGGGGCTGTGGGGCGGGCTGCTCGTTCATCATCCACCGATTGGTCATCCATGGCGGGATCATAATAGGGGTGCGGTTGTGCTTGAGCTTGAGTTGGAGCCTGAGCGTTCAGGATCTGCTACATGTCATCGGAGTCGTGCTAACTGATCCTCCATATCTGTAGCCTTCTCTATGGCCTGCCGAGACTGCTCATTTGCTTCATTGACTTCTTGGCGCAGCGCCTCCTGTGTAGAATATCGTGACCCGGACCCGTCAATACTCTGCCCAGGTGAGCCCAGGGCTCCTGAGTCAAGCTGGTCACACCTGGACGAATGTTGGAGGCCAATCCCCGGTGCCATAACAACGGCCTCGGGTCTTGCCACCCGCAACATCCCTCCAGATCTCCAACTTGGTGGAGGCATCAGTCATAGGGTGTCCCTCATCTGTAACTCCACCTCCCTCAAGCGCTTATTATAATTTGTATGTTGTGGTAAAAGTAAAATTAGTTATTAGTTAGATATTCAATTGCATAAATATGAAATTATATAAAAAACACTTATAAACGAACACTTAAATAGGTGGACCGGGCCCGACCATCTACCCAACCACCACCCTTTTTGGCGTGGGTGGCAGTAAAGAACTCGCCCAACTCGACCTCCAACCCAAGTTGTCGTCGCTACACAGGAAAATTACACAATTAGTTAATTTAACAACAAATAGAAATATAATACAGAAGATGTTTGTTTCTACATACCATATCCAACGCCAGCTCATGGTGGGCCCTGCGTGTTGAGTCCTAAATAAGTATGTCAGTAAATGAATACTTTCCAAAGTCTCATACTCTCACTTGTTTTAATGGATAAACAAATATAAAAGTTCAGAAGATCATTTAAAATGAACAAATAAACTGTCATATATCTTCTGTTCTATTTCAGACTGTCTGAAGAATATAATGCGACTGAAGGTTGCGCATCGTCTGAAGAATGCTTATGCAGCTGAAGAGTTATGTATCATCTGAAGCTTTGCATTGGAGGCTGAACCGATCGCTATCAAAGTTGACCATGCTAAGAGACGTTACTATGTTTAAAGGACATTCTTTGTCCGGTCTAAACAATTTCAGCATCTGCGTCAGAAAAGCTTTCCTACCTCGTTCAAATGATTTGCACATTTAAGGAAATGCTACTCTGCTCACCTGACTCTGTCTGCGCATGCTGCTGCAAAGTCGCTTGATACTCTTAAGGATAAAGGAGTCACAACGTCTTCTGGACGCATTTAATGCTGTGAGACAACGGATAAATCATCTCACTCTATAAATACTTCCATACGGAGAAGAAGAAACAGACAGAGAAAGAACAAAAGATCAACGATATCATCTGAACTCTAACGCTGTCAAGAAATTCTGTTTAAACTCTTTGTACACATTCATTTCATATTCTGAGAGTTATCTCAGTTACTTGTACATTTGAGCGTTCATCCTATCGTGTGTGATAGTGAGTGAACAATTTCTGTTTTAGTTTTAAAACAGTTTGGTTTGTAGAGCTTGAAGAGGCTTGATAGAAAAGACTACTTGGGTAGAGCTTGAAGAGGCTTGATAGAAAAGACTACTTGGTTGGTCTGGGTGATCTGTGTCTGGAGAGACTGTACTCGTGTGTCTGGAGAGACTGTACTCGTGTTGTCTGAAGAGACTGTACTTGTGTGTTGTTAGTGGAAAATCCAGTGGTGGTTTGCCTCTGGGACTGGACGTAGCTCACGGGTAGTGGGTGAACCAGGATAAATCTTGGCTAAGTTTCTTCTATCCCTTACTCTCTGTTATTTCAGTTTTAACTAACTACTTCGAAGGGATTGAAAAGTATTTCTGAAAATTAACCTTTGTGAAAGATATTTCTTAGACTTCCGCTGTATCTCTTTTACACTCAGACGAACGAAAACCTCAGACGATAACACTTGTTTGTTGATTTTTAAAGGAAAATTTACATCTATTTTCTAAAGTATTAAAGTTTCCATAGAAACACTATTCAACCCCCCTTCTAGTGTTTCCCTGTGTTTCCTACAGTTGGTATCAGAGCTTATCCTTGGGGTTAACACCTAAACAGTGTTAAGGACAACGATCTTGATGGAAGCTTCCAACAACAGACAGTACATCACTGAAGGAGCCTCTATCACAAGGCCCCCAGCATTCAATGGAGTGGACTATCACTATTGGAGTGATCGTATGAAGTTGTTTATTGAGAGCAACAACATTGATGTCTGGGATGTGGTCACTGATGGAGACTATGTGCCTATGCATAACGGAGTGCCAATACCTAAGGGTGAATGGACCTTAGAGCAGAAGGCTAGAGTTCAGTTAAATGCCAAAGCCAAACTCTATCTGATATGTTCTCTGAATAAATCAGAATATGAGAAAGTTCATGGATGTTCATCTGCCAAGGAGATTTGGGATACACTTGCAGCTGCCCATGAAGGGACTGAGACTGTCAAGCAATCCAAAATCAGCATGCTTGTACATCAATATGAGATGTTCAAAATGGAAGAGTCTGAAACCATAGATCAAATGTTTGGGAGGTTTCAGACTATAACTAATGGACTCAGGTCTTTAGGTAGGACTTTTGAATCTGGAGATAATAATAGAAAGATTCTGAGAAGTCTGCCAAAGTCCTGGAGACCCAAAGTTACAGCCATTCAAGAAGCCAGAGACTTAAACTCTCTTAGAATGGAAGAACTGTTGGGATCTCTCAAAGTTCATGAGCTAGAGCTTGGAGAAGATGACATCAAGAAGAAATCACTGGCATTAAACTCAAAAGCCAAACAGCCTAGGCATGGCAGCATGAAAGCTATGCAAGCAAGGACACTTCAGATAGTGATACTGCGTCTGAAGATAGTTCAGAAGATGATGATCTTGCCCTTCTTAGCAAGAAAATCAAAAAATTGTTGCAAAAGAAAGGAAGATTCAGAAAATATCAACCTTCCATATCTAGGCAAGGTAAGTCAGGTAAAGACTCGTTTAGTACTGACAAAATTACTTGTTATGAATGTAAACAGCCAGGACACGTGAAGGCTGATTGCCCAAAGCTGAATAGATCAACCTTCCAAAAGAAAAAATCTTTCAAGAAGAAGAAAGGATTGATGGCTACATGGGAAGATCTGGATGACTCCACTTCAGAGGAAGAAGAAACAATTCAGAAGAAGCCAACTTATGCCTGATGGCAAGTTTACCATCTTCAGATAGCTCAGATTCTGAGGTAATTCCACAAACCTTGCAAGATCAGTATGATGACCTTGTTGAAAGTAGTAGAGAACTCTTCAATGAGTTCAATGAACTTTCAAGAGCTTTTTCTAAAATATCTTCAGAAAATGAAAAATTACAAATTGAAAATTTTGCTTTGAAAGAAAAACTACTTCAACAAGATCCAAGTGGTTCTGAAAATCTTGCTAAGGAAAACAAAAAACTCCAAAACAAGATCAAAGAACTAACTCTGGATCTAGCCAAATTTGTTAAAGGCACTGACAATCTGAACAGATTATTAGGATCTCAGAAGCATGTCTTAGACAAAAGTGGTTTAGGTTATTCAGACTCATCTTTTTCTGAACCATTAATATTTAAAGTGCCAAATGATAGGTTCAAGAAAGGAAATGGGTGTTCCAACTGTGGTAAACCTGGACATATCAAGTCCAAATGTAGACACAGAAGGAAATCTAAACCCAATGCTAACAAAAGAGGACCCACGAAGGTATGGGTACCTAAAAGTTTGATTGTTTATGTTGCAGATGTGTTTAACAGGACAAAAGAAACACCACAGATGGTACCTGGACAGTGGGTGCTCGCGACATATGACGGGAGAAAGGTGTTTGTTCCAAAGCCTTAGACCCAAGGCTGGAGGAGTGGTCACCTTTGGTGGAAATCAGCAAGGGAAGATCACTGGCATAGGGACAGTAGGTATGACTCCTCTATCCCTTATTAAAGATGTTCTTCTGGTTGAAGGGTTGCAACACAATCTTTTAAGTATAAGTCAACTATGTGATAGTGGATATGTTGTGTCCTTCACCAAAGAAGGATGTGTAGTCAAAGACTCTTCAGATCAAATCCTCTTTTCTGCCAAAGACACAATAATGTGTATAAGATTAATCTAGAGGAACTTGCAAGTCAAAATGTGAAGTGTTTTATTTCCATGGAAGATGAAAAACAGATTTGGCATAAGAAACTTGGTCATGCCAGCCTGAGATTAATCTCAAAGCTAACCAAACACAATCTGGTTAAAGGCTTACCAAAGCTCTCATACAAATCTGATATTTTATGTGAACATTGTCTGAAAGGGAAACAAACCAAAATTCCTTTAAAAGCAAAAACATTGTTTCAACTAGCAGACCATTGGAACTACTTCACATGGACTTATTTGGTCCCACTAGAACTGAAAGTCTTAGCAGGAAGAAATATGGGTTGGTCATTGTTGATGACTATACAAGATTTACCTGGGTTATATTCCTCAGAAGCAAAGAGGAAACTTTTGAGAATTTCACAAGATTCTGTAAGAAGGTGCAGAATGAAAAAGGAATCTGCATATCTGCGATCAGAAGTGATCATGGTGGTGAGTTTGAAAACTCAAGCTTCAAAATGTTCTGTGATGAGAATGGGATCTCACACAATTTCTCAGTGGCAAGAACTCCCCAGCAAAATGGGGTAGTTGAGAGAAAGAACAGAAGCTTGCAAGAGATGGGCAGAACCATGCTTATTTCAAGCAATCTACCAGGATCCTTCTGGGCAGAAGCTGTTAACACAACATGTTACCTTCAGAACAGGATTTTGATAAGACCAATTCTCAATAGAACTCCATATGAATTGTGGAAAGGGAGAAAACCCAATATTTCCTACTTTCATATCTTTGGATGTGAGTGTTTTATACTCAATACTAAAGATGACTTAGGAAAATTTGATGCTAAGTCAGATAAAGGATTTTTCATTGGATATTCTGAAACCTCTAAGGCATACAGAGTTTATAACTCCAGAACCTTAACAATAGAAGAATCAATCCATGTAAAATTCAATGACTGTAAAGAGACTGATAGGGAACTATCAGATCTGGAAGATGATTTTGCAGGAATGGAGCTAAATTCAGAAGCAAAATCTGAAGGATCACCTGAGCATAAGTCAACACCAATGTCTGAACCTGGATCCTCTCAGACCAATTGTTGAGTCTCAACTGAGAATGTGTTTCCCACAGCCGTGACTGGAGATACAAGTCTCATCACCCAAAAGAGCAAATTATTGGAGATACCTCAGAAGGAGTGAAGACAAGATCTAAATTCAGAACTTGAATAATCTTGCTTTTCTTTCTGAGATTGAACCCAAAAATATCGAGGAGGCTCTGCATGATGAAGGATGGATCCTAGCCATGCAAGAAGAACAATCAATTTGCCAGGAGTGATGTCTGGACACTTGTGCCTAAGCCCCATGAGAAAACTATCATTGGAACCAAATGGGTGTACAGGAACAAGTTGTCAGAAGAAGGGAAAGTTGTCAGAAACAAAGCAAGACTTGTTGCTCAAGGTTATAATCAGCAAGAAGGTATTGATTTCACTGAAACCTTTGCTCCAGTAGCTAGACTAGAAGCAATTAGAATTTTACTCTCCTATGCAGTAAATAATGGCATCACCCTATATCAGATGGATGTCAAGAGTGCCTTTCAATGGTGTTATTGAGGAAGAGGTCTATGTTAGACAACCACCAGGTTTTGAAGATACTACCTTTCCTGAACATGTTTACAAACTGAAAAAGGCTCTCTATGGTCTAAAACAAGCCCCAAGAGCTTGGTATGACAGATTGAGCAATTTCTTGATCAAAAATGGTTTTGAAAGAGGAAAAGTAGACACAACTCTTTTCAGAAAAACGTCTAACAAAGATTTCATTCTTGTTCAGATATATGTGGATGACATTATTTTTGGTTCTACTGATTCTTCATTATGCAAGGAATTCTCTGAGCTTATGCAATCAGAATTTGAAATGAGCATGATGGGAGAACTTAAGTTCTTTGTTGGACTTCAGATCAAGCAACAATCAGATTGTATATGGATCCATCAAGAAAAATATACAAAGGAAATGCTTAAGAAGTTCAACATGCAAGGTTGCAAGCCCATGACAACTCCTATGCATCCTTCTATTGTGTTAAACAAGGATGAAGGGGAAGAACCAGTAAATCAAACTTTGTACAGAGGAATGATTGGGTCATTATTGTATCTAACAGCCAGTAGACCTGATATCATGTTCAGTGTCTGCATTTGTGCCAGATTTCAATCAGATCCAAGAATTACTCACTACAAAGCTGTAAAAAGAATTTTCAGATATTTAAATGGTACTACTAACCTTGGTCTTTGCTATAAGAAGAGTAAGGACTGCAGGTTAGTTGGATTCTGTGTTGACTTTGCCGGAGATAGAATTGAAAGAAAATCAACCAGTGGAGGATGTCACTTCATTGGTGATAATATGATAAGTTGGTCCAGCAAAAGGCAAAGCACCATAGCACTCTCAACAGCAGAAGCTGAATATATCGCTGCAGCCAGTTGTTGTTCACAACTGCTATGGGTGAAGTATCAATTAGAAGATTTTAATATTAATGTATCTTGCATTCCTGTCATGTGTGATAATACTAGTGCAATTAACCTCTCTAAGAATCCCATTCAACATTCTAGGGCAAAGCATATAGAAATCAAGCATCATTTTATTAGAGACTATGTTCAAAAAGGAGTTTTTGATATACAGTTCATTGACACTGATCATCAATGGGCTGATATATTCACAAAGCCTCTAGTTGAAGATAGATTTAAGTTTATTAGAGATAATCTAAATATCTTAGCCTCATCTGAATAAACATGTATCTGAATATGTTTCTTGAACATGGAAATATGCTTCGTCTGAACATGCATCTGAATATGTTTCATCTGAACATGCATCTAAATATGCTTCGTCTGAACATGCATTGAATTTGTATCATATGTGTCTGAAGCACTAAGTCTGATGACGTGGCAAGGTGAAACTTTTGGGTTTCCTTCTCTTTGAGAAACGGCTCTCTGCACGATTGCACATCTTTCAAGACTGCAAAAGCTATTATAAAGGCATTCTACGGGTATTCAAGGAGAAGGCTAAATCACTTCACAAGCAACTCGTCTCACACTTCTCTACAGCTGTTCAAGTGTTCCTTGTGCCCTAAGTTTCAAAGTTTTCTCTCTCTGTAATTTCATCGTCTTCATCTCAAGCTCTTTAATGGCACCAAAGAAGTCAACCAAATCTGTGGGGTAAAATCGTTCATCTAAAACTATTGACCTAGATGAACTCAGTGCATGGGGTATCAACCTCCATGATAGCTTTGAAGCAGCTGGATGGACCAACTTCTTTACGGCGATTAACTGTGCTTGGCATGAACAGAGTGTTGTTGAGTTCTGGAGAAATGCTAGGGATATCTCAGCCGAAGACGGTTCCTTTCTAGCCCTAGAAACCACAGTGCTAGGAAAGAAAATTTTGGTGGATGCGAATGTAATCGCCAATGCAACTCATGTCCCAAATGAAGGGGAGATGTTCTCATCTGGTTGGGAAGGAAGAAATGGTGGCATTCCCAAGTACACAAGAAGCTTTATGGTGTGAAAGTTTGGATGACCCAAAAAGTTCGCTTATGTACCCTAGAGTGAGGATTCTCCATGCTATACTACATTGTTGCGTGCTACCGAAGTCTGGAGCAGCAACCATGTTTCTGAACTTGAAAGATTCTGTTTAATTCATCTGCTTGACAAGAAAGCTTTGAACTTGCCTCGAATCATCCTCTACAACATAGTTATACTCATACAACCCTAATCACTAAAATTCTTTGAAGCTAAATGTTCCTATTGAGGCTCTATGATCACGAGGGGCCTGCTCTATTCTCTGTATACAACATCAAAAGAATGGGGATTCAAGTAACAAAGCCATCACCAGAAAAGACTATACTGGAGGAGGCAGTGTCTGACAAAGTAGTAAGAACGGGCAGAAAAGCATCGGAGATTTTGAAAGAAGTAATGCAAGAAGATGAACATTGTTCTGAGTCCGTCTCATCTCTCACACATATGAAGATTCAGAAGAAGAAGATCAAGACCTCAGATGAAGGGTCATGAGTCTGAAGAAACTATCATCAGACAAACTGAAGAGATTGTGAGTCAGATTGAAGAAGGCACAACCATTACTACTAAGCCTACTTCTGAATCTGAAGGACAGGCAAAGGACAGTAATGTGTTGACATCTGAGATCATTAAACCGATCCAGGCTACACCTTTGGCTGTCAGTATGACTGCAGCTGATCTCACCAGAATTGCTGGAATTGAAACGAAGAAAAGAAGACAGAAGGAGGAACAAGAAAAACAAGATTATGCCATTGCTGTTGCTACACATCAAGCTATTCTTGAGGAAGAGAGGATTGAGCAAGCTTCAAGGCTCAAGAAAAGAAGAGCAAGTGCTCACAAAAGGAGAGCAGCTAAGAAGATCAGATTGCTTGATCCTATTCGTACGCTTCACCAATCAGAACTAGAGGAAGCGTACAAAAGTCTGAAGCTATCAAATTTCAAGAGATAGCTGAATCACAAAGGAAGAAGACTTTGGAGGCATTGCAACAAAGAAGAAAGCTACTACTGAAGATGCCATTCCATCATCTCTGCAGGACATTCAGGTTTCAAAACCTCTTCCCCACCATCACCTGAACCTGTACCTGAATTTTCAGAGGATTCACGGTGAGGATGAAGAAAATGCTGAACGAGCATGGTTTGGAGGCAATCTCTCTAAGGCGATTTGTTGAAAGCCAAGACCAGAGATTACAGCAGAAAACAAACTCAGGATCTTGCATTAACTGTTCAGACTGATCAGCAGATGATGTGGGCTGCTGAAGTGCCTCACAAATACTATAATGTTCCTATAGTTGAAAGGCCAAGAGTGCCTAGTTTTCCAAACCTATTTGAGGAACTCAGTTACTTCAGAGATCATCCACCTCTCAAAGTTCATGATCTATCCAAATATCAGCTGGAACAGAAAGGTTGTGTAGCTGATGCTCTTGAAAAAATTAGAAGTGGAGCTGTTATAGCCAAACACAAGTGGCGTCTGTGGATCCTTTCACAGATGACAAAATTTGCTTTGAAGACTGGGTTTAGTGAACATATTGTGTCTGGAATCTGAACTAGTGGACAGTCTATGTCAGAAGTACTTTGGTCAACGGATTCATCCCACCGTCCAGGATCCATATCAAGCCATACACTGAAATTAAGGTATGCCCAGATGGAATTATACCTAGGCTACCTTATGCTGATGAATTGAAGCTAAAGAAAAAGCAGAAGATTGTAGCATCAACTTCGTTGAAGGACCAAGAGTCCTGTCTGATGAGGACTGGAAGTTCTTAGCTGAGGAAGTTGCTGCAGCAGGAGGTATGGACCATTCTCTATACAATGCCACGTGGGACTATCACTGGAAAATTGTAGAGAAAGAAGGCAGCTGCTCAGGCACGAAATGGGATGACAATGATTCCATGGTAAAGCTGGAAAGAACAGTACTCTTGAGACTCCCACATTCTTCAGAGGTAGATTCCCTTCATATAACTGGGATCATCATAATTCATTATGACTGGGAAGTTATGCGGTATGTTCTTGATCAACCACGGTTTGTCAAGGTGATTGATGCCAGGAAGTTCAATCTTCCTCCTGGGTTTCATTTCTTCAAATTCTATGGCAAGCAAATCACCCTGGTATTCTATGAAGACAATCTGGAAGCTGAACTATATGCTCTGAGGAGAATTTTGTTCTACGGGCTCAAAATGCAGAATTAATCCAAAAGACAGAACTATTCTCGAAGTCCAACATCAAATTAGGACCATCAGACTGAACTCAAGGATGCAATGATTGCCGCATTAGAGGAAATCAAGCTCGCTTTGCCACAGATAGTAGAGCAAGCAGTCAAGAGTTTTCAACCAAGTTCATGATGCTGTTGTCATCTGATGTGCTTTAGATTGCATCATATTGTGTCTATATCCGTGAATACTATATCTTTGCGTAAATGCATCCTTTGAACTTTGTTGTCATCTGTCTATTGTTGTTGCTTCATTCTATCTGTGACTACCCTTTTTCATTGATGACAAAAAGGGGGAGTGATATGTGAGCAAACAAAGTATGCAGGACCAAAGTACGCAGGCACTGTGATGTGAGCTAACACAGTATGCAAGGGATGAACATGTGAACACGCTTTGAGAAAAAGATGCAAAGATTGCAAGACAAACACTTCAGAATACGATGCAGAACTCAGGGGGAGTCTTGGTTAAGGGGGATTTATCTTCTAACCCTAAAACTTTTTCAGATTCTCTCACATAGTTATATTTGTCATCATTAAAAAGGGGGAGATTGTTGAGTCTAAAAAAGTATGTCAGTAATGAATACTTCCAAAGTCTCATACTGTCACTTGTTTTAATGGATAATAATATAAAAGTTCAGAAGATCATTAAAATGAACAAAATAACTGTCATATATCTTCTTTCTATTTCAGACTATCTGAAGAATATAATTGCGACTGAAGGTTGCGCATCGTCTAAAGAATGCTTAGTGCAGCTGAAGAGTTATGTTATTATCTAAAGCTTTGCATTGGAGGCTGAACCATTCGCTATCAAAGTTGACCATGCTAAGAACGTTACTATGGTTAAAGGACATCTTTGTCTAGTCTAAACAATTTCAGCATTTCCGTCAGAAAAGCTTTCCTACCTCGTTCAAATAATCTGCACATTTAAGGAAATGTGCTACTCTGCTCACCTGACTCTGTCTGCACATGCTGCTGCAAAGTGCTTGATACTACTTAAGGATAAAGGAGTCACAACGTCTTCTGGACGCATTTAATGTTGTGAGACAACGGAATAAATCATCTCACTCTATAAATACTTCCATACGGAGCGAAGAAGAAACGGTGACAGAGAATAGAACGAAAAAGATCAACGATATCATCTGAACTCTAACGCTGTCAAGAAATTCTGGTTAAACTCTTTGTACACATCTCATTTCATATTTGAGAGTTATCTCAGTTACTTGTACATTGGAGCGTTCATCTATCGTGTGTGATAGTGAGTGAACAATTTCTGTTTTAGTTTTAAAACAGTTTGGTTTGTAGAGCTTGAAGAGGCTTGATAGAAAAGACTACTTGGGTAGAGCTTGAAGAGGCTTGATAGAAAGACTACTTGGTTGGGTCTGGGTGATCCTGTGTCTGGAGAGACTATACTCGTGTGTGTCTGGAGAGACTGTACTCGTGTGTGTCTGGAGAGACTGTACTCGTGTGTGTCTGGAGAGACTGTACTCGTGGTTGTCTGAGAGACTGTACTTGTGTGTTGTTAGTGAAAATCCAGTGGTGGTTTGCCTCTGGGACTGGACGTAGCTCACGGGTATGGGTGAACCAGGATAAATCTTGGCTAAGTTTCTTCTATCCCTTACTCTTTGTTATTTCAGTTTTAACTAACTACTTCGAAGGGATTGAAAAGTATTTCTGAAAATTAACCTTTCGTAAAATATATATATTTCTTAGACTTCCGCTGCATCTCTTTTACACTCAGACGAACGAAAAACCTCAGACGATAACACTTGTTTGTGTTGATTTTAAAAAGGAAAATTTTACATCTATTTTCTAAAGTATTAAAGTTTCCATAGAAACACTATTCAACCCCCTCTTCTAGTGTTTTCCTTGTGTTTCCCTACACCTGCGGCCCGTGGTGTGGACTGCACCCCTGGTTGAGAAGCCCGGTTTGCTCTTGTTACGAGTGGACTTCCCCTTGAATTCCGCAGAGTCCCAGTAGGCCAAATACCCTCCTAGGCCTCCTCACCACCACCATGTGGGCCTCTTCCCAGCCTTCCAAGCCTTGTCATCATATCTCGAAGGCGACGAGCAACCCTATGCTCATACACCTTCTTGATTTGGGCCTCATTAGAAGGGTCCCAAGTAACTCGGCTCTGCAAAATAAAAATATGGTAAGTCCTGCCAAATTGACATATCTAAGAAAAAATTTAAAGTGGATAGGGTTTTTAATTACTGTGAATTCCTCCCACCACATGTCCCTAACATCCTTCGAGGTGACCTCCCAAAGGTAGTGAGGACCCGAAACTGCGAACAGATCGCATGAGTACTAATGGTTGCGACAGGTGGGGTATTAGGCACCCACTTACAAAATAAAATATTCAATATTAACAGTTAAAATAATTAAAGATTCAATATTAATATCAATTCTAAAGAGGAAAAAAAATTAAACAAACTCACCCCTTGCCAAATGGTTGTCAAATGGTCGGATAATAACCCGACCTCGAGCGTCTGCCTCATGAGGTCTGCTTGACCCGGAACCATGGAAACCGAGCTGGCTCGTCATTAGACTCCTGGTCAGCATCCCTATCCAGGTCATCCTGAGCGTCGTCAACGTCTATCTCGGGCACATGTCCTCCTGCACTAGAGGCATCTGAACTAACCCCGGTGTCGGGATGGACCTCATACCATCGAACTGCACCGGAGCATATGGTGGAGGGGAGGAAGAAGAAGAAGTTTGAATGGCGCCCGTCGGCGCTGAAGTAGATGGATGCTCCGGCTTTTGATCAGCGTGTGAGTGAGAGAGGTTCGGCCCTCTCCCGCTAACGCGAGCTGCCCTGTTGTCGTAGCTCGCCCATAGGGATGGACCTCCCCTCTACTAGGTGGGATCTTCTCTCCACCTCTACCACGCATCCTAGGCACTAATGACTTATAGACATTATATACAAATAAATAATTATCTAAATTAAAAAAACTAATTACATAGTACTAAGAGACTAATTAATAAATAATTACTAATATACTAATTACTAATAAAATTAATAAACCAATAAAACAAATAATTAACAATAAACTATTTACAAATAAACTATTAATTATAAATAAACCCTAATTACAAAAAATAAATTAATAAAAAAACTAACTACACATAAACTATTAATTGCAAAAACATAATTTCTATATCACATTAAGTAAATTATAAAACAAATAAACCTAAATATAAATAAATTAATTAAAACTATTAATTACAATAAACTATTTACAAAAAAACTATTAATTACAAATAAACCTAATTACAAAAAATAAATTATTAAAAAAACTAACTACACATAAACTATTAATTACAAATAAACCTAATTCCTACATCACATTAATAAATTAATAAAATAAATAAACTATTAATTATAAATAAATGAATTAAGCTTTAAAAAAAACTTGTTGCGACCTCTGAAAGAGGAATAACTGTGGAACGAGCTCTAACTTCACCTACAGGCAACTATTTTGAAAACTGATCGGTTTAAAACGATCCTATGAAGGAGAGGAACGTTTTAATCAGTTAGTTTTTCAAAATAAACGGGGTGAGGGGACAGAAATATGGGGTGACTGTATGAGAGGAAAAGGGAGTTTCGAGGAAAGGAATTTGGAAATGGAGGAAAGAGGGGAGAGGGAGGGATTTTAACGCATGCAGCTTTTTAATGTACGTTTTTTAAAAAAATGCGCACACAAATTAAAAATTCATTTTTAATGTAGCGACGGTCAGCTGTCTCTTAAGTCGTCGCTTGCATTTAATTTTAATTTCTTTTCAGAAAATAAATAAATAAATTATAATTATTGCGACAGCCTGACCGTTGCTACCGTCGCTTCCTATCGACGGCTAGGCCGTCTCTAAGAAATAACTGCACTGAACAGTGCATTTAATGTTGTAGCGACGACATAGCGACGGCCAAGACGTCACTAGTAACGACACCACCGGACCGTCGCAGAGAAGCCGTTGCTAAACACTGAATTTCTTGTAATGTAAACTGAGATCACATAAATATGTGCACCCTCCAAATAAAATTCTCGTAGCATTGAGCATTTTCATATATATAAATTAAAATAGTTGGTCATTTTTTACTATAGTAATGCCTTCTAAAATTAAACATGTATTCTCTTTTTCTCTTTAAATCAAAAGTATTCTCTATTGGAGATAATTAATTTTATTTAGGGCGAGAACATCTATATCATCAAGTATATAATACTTGAATCGACCCATTACTTGATAATATTTATTAGGGTAAAATATATGATCCCCGTAAAATTGACGTCTTTTTTGCTTTTAGTCCTTATAAATTTTTTTAGTACAACATTCTCACAGAAGTTTTTGCAATTAGTCCCTCCCCTAAATTAGCGTGTATTAGGTGCTAATGTAACACATTTTCCTTTCTCCTAGATATCCATTATTATATTTATGGCAGTTTAAGACCGCCAGAAAAATGCCCATACAAGTGTTTCCCATTCTCCCCACTCTCTCTTCCCCCCTTCCCTCCCCCACCCCTGACAATTTCCCCACCCCTGACAATTTCCCCACTATCGATCCAACAAAGAGAAGATGATATTAAAATTTTTTTAATAGGGGTTAAATGTAAAATTTGCTAATTTTACATGTAACAAAAACATATTTTACCCTATTTATTATTTCTCTTATAAAAGGACAATTTATTTATAATTGCGCCCTAACCCATAAGATTTTATTTCCTCTAATGCACCTCTGAATATTGAATTTGAAAATTACTTATAGTTTTTATTGGTAACTCATCTATAAAAAGTTTTTATTTGAAAATTGTGACATGTTGTTATGATCTTAGAATGAGAATTCTCTATGTTATTTCCTAATTAAACTTCTAAACACAAAAATTGCTGTTAATATCCAAAAAACTTTTTTCCCATTAATATCGTCTGGATCAACAAACATATATAAAATAATACCAAATTAAATAAAAATGAAAATCTAAAAAGTACATATGTATCCATCAAAATGTACCGGAAGAAACCAATAAGTATATGACCCTTATTGATGTGTGTGTGCAAACGCATGCACCTTGCAATTGATTTTACTGTTATTATCTTTTGAATACTTTGGTTTCTGTAAATTATAATGGTTGAATTTGTCCGAAAGCAACCAAAACAAATATGGAGAGTCTGGAATACTCTTCCCTTGGAAGCCATAATGCAAATTCTTGAACAGGAAAGTGACCCTTTTGCACTCTTAGTGCACCATGTTGGTGATTCTCACTTGTGAGAATCACAAGACTTATCATTATACTGTTGGTTATGCGCATGAAGCTACACATCAAGCGTAAAATTCATTCCTCATAATTATAAATTGTATTTTCCTTTGCAATCAAAGTTTACCCTGATATCCTAAATTATTTGACAAAAAAAATCCTAAATTAATTTCCTTTAGGCATTAGCTGCAAGAGCTTAATTAAAATTAGAGGCATGATATATGAAACTAGAGCTGTTAAAGTGCCTCACCACTGGGTTATATAGTTTAAAAGTGAGCTGACTCGGGTAAACTCACTTTTCTGGTGAGCTGAAAAAATACAAACCCGGTTCGATCTATCACGGATTGGTGAATAAGTGGATTGGCTCGTCTAATTTAAAAAATTTTAAAAGTAATAAAAATATATATATAAAAACTTATTAAAATGACTTAAAAATATATAAAAAATAAAAAATAAAAGTGAGTCAACTCGCCTTAACCCGACTCGAACCCACTTTGACACGTGAGTTAAGTGGATTGACTTACCCACTTTGACCCGTGAAAATGTGAGTCTATTTTTTACCAACCCAACCCACTGGTGAGCCGAGTTGGGTTGGGTTGACTCACTGAGCTCATCCCATATTGATAGCTCTATATGAAACCTTCCCATTGGAGAATTTGCTTAATATGTGTTTGGTTAATTTCTATCTAAATTATGTTATAAATGTGGATTCGAGTTAAATCAAATGAGAATAGTGTTGGCGCATATCCTAGGTGTGAAAACTAAACACACCTTTAATCATTTAATTCCTTGACAAATCACTTGTGTTAGAGAAAAAAAGAAGCTTCAAATTTTTATTTGTGTGAAACCACGTCACTCTTTTTTTTTTTTTTGAAGTTGTGTAAAAAGGAAAAACTATTAATTAGCCTTTGGGATTTGGGAAGTTGTATAGCCTTTTCGTCATATGGAGCTAAAGGTTCTCTTTTAGGAGTGGAAAATTTAGGGAGGTGATTAACATGTTAGAAAAGGGAACAAAAGAGATACAAGAACTAATCATGAATAAGGATGTATTGTTTGTGTGACAGAGGAGAATAATTGGAATTGTTGCAAGCAAGGGCCAAGGAAGAGCAACAATGATCATGCCACAAACAAATTAAATCATGAAAACAATCCCTCCCCTAAAAGAAGACAAGGACACAAAACTCAAAAAGCCAAAAACAGCCTCACAAAAGTAGTGAAAAACTGTTAGATGTACTATGACTCATTATTCTAAAAGATTCCATCTTCACAAGGGCAAAAAAAATCCAGGCCGTTGTTGTTATTATTATCACATGGATTGGGGACAAATAGATGCCTTCATGAAGGGGATGAGGGAAGAACTGACACAAAGGCCATTAAGCCATGAATATGAGCTTGTCATCACGTGAAAGATGCTCTTATTTTTTGGTGGTTGGATGGGAGGAATTTGTCTAAAGCTCTTATATAAGGTATCTTATGTTCTCTGGATCCAATCAAACCAAGTTGGGATTCTGTAACTTGAAAGTGAAAGGAAATTGGCCTCTTCACTGAACCCTATTTTAATTTATTTATACTTGAAATTGACCTTCAATACAATTGGTACCAGGCAGTAAGGATTAGGAATTAATTTGTCACATTAATTATATGCGATTATTAATTATGTTATCAGAGAAAAATACACAAAAATGTAAAATTGATTAATAATTCTTTTTTATAAATCACATATATCATCCATACTAATCAATCTACTTAAATCGGAACATTCACATCACGGTGAAACTAGTTTGTTTGTTTGCAGAATTGATTTTAAATCACTTGCGTTTAACGTGTTTCGTAAAATATGTATCACTCATCTCAACCATTAATTTCTAAAATCAATTCTACTCAACTGTAAATCAAATAACTCTTTTAGTAGAATTTTTTTTTCTATTTACAATATTCAAACCTAAAATCCTGCTAATTAAACATTTACTATTTGAATCAAACCCGTTACTAAAATGATGATGAACATGAGTTCTAGCTATCATAACTGTTTTTATGTTTTTTTTGTCTCTCATGATATAATAATCTAATGTTAATTAGTAAGTAATATTGATTGATAGAAATTAAGAAAAAAAAAATTCTCACGACCTTTCATTAGTTATTTTGGTGCAATCAGTAGCTCGTGCAAGGCACAAAAGAATATTTTATTTCAAGTTATTGGTTTGGGAAAAAATAATTATTAGGGTAAAATAACATTTTAGTCCCTACAAAATATCCGAGTTTTGATTTTTGTCCCTGGAAAATTTTTCTTTTTTATTTCATCCTTATAAAATATTTATGATATTTTTTCAGTCCCTGATGTTGGTTCTACTGTTAATTGTGAATGTGTCGAACACCCATAATAGCCAACAATACTTCAAAAGTACCCTAACACATTATATAAGAGTGTTACCTTCCTTAAACTCATTTAAAAAGTCAAATTTCATGGTCAATTTGAACATAAATTCTTTGTACATTACTTCCTTCATATATATCATAAATAGTCTTTGAATGTGTTTAAAGAGACCAACACTGTTGTATAATGTGTCAAGGTACAATACATATGATTACTAATTGTGATGGACGTTCGAGACATTCGTAATTGATAGTGGAATCAACAATAGGGACTAAAAAAATAGCTTAAATATTTTATAAGAATCAAATAAAAAAGAAAAATTTTACAAGGACGAAAATCAAAACTCATGTATTTTATAGGGACTAAAATGTTATTTTACCCTAATTATTATTGCTTTATAGCTATACAACTTTCATTAAATTTGTGACTTACCTAATAAAGCCTGTTCTTGATGAATCACTGTGATTTAAAGCTTAAATAGGCAAATTAAACCTTGTTAGAGAAAAATTAAGGAGTACTATATATGAAATTAATTAATTAACTATTGTAACTGTTAAAGATACCAAATTTCTTGGATTCCGGTTTAGAGAGTATCTCCTGGAATTAGATTATGATGCTTTGCTTTGGCCATCAAACTTTGGAGGATTGGTTGGCAACTAGCTAAGCCTCCACATACCACAAGGTCTAGCTACCCTCCACCCACCTCAACCCTCTTTGTCTTTGTCACTACGAATTAATCAAAATTCCATACCTCCCACTTTTTTGTTTCTATCTTTTATTTTCCTCCTTGAATTGACTTGATCAAATATTTTTGTTCTAAGTTGAAATATATATGAAAGATACTTGCAATTCATGATCTACGACCCTCGCTGTTTTCAATTCCATGCTATCATTACTTCCATCGGAAGAAGGATTCCCTTTGACTGCTTTAGGGAATAATTTAACATAATTATAACCAAGCAATGGAAGAAAGCTACCGCTGCCATTGAAAATACCACTATGACCTTGAAAAATTTAATATGTCAATCATTTATTAATCTTATTTTAGTTGACAGTTTGATTACTGTTAACTTATTTTATGGGTTGAAATAAAGAAAGCAGAATTTGTGCACATCTGAAATGGAACGTCACTTATTAGACTCTTTCGGCTGAAAATTAATTAATCACTATACTTTTTTTATTATTTTTAGTCAAATTAAATTACCTTGTCTAAAAGCACAAGGAATACAATAGGATCATGTTTTGGCCGTATCTTGACTATATATTAATTTAACCTGACAATTGAATCTGCTATAGATTGATCTATCGACAAATAAATGCCATCTTTTATCACCTCTTGTTTTGTAAATTTATCCCTTTAATAAAGTAACTTTTGCGTTAAATCTTTATTCGTGTAGATTTACCCCAAGTAATAAAGAGACATTTGTATTCAAAGAAATAGTTTTAAACTATTAACAAATAAATATTATTGTTTAATTTGAAAATATTTGAAAGTTGTATTGTACATTTAAATAAACTTTGATAAAAAGCTTCTTTTAGGACTTTTTTCCAAAGAACTATGGTTTAATTTATAAAGAATCTTAAAACTATTTTTTATAAATGTTATATTTTATAAATACTTATTTAAATATTTTAAAACATATTTTTTTTAATTTCAAAATATTTTAAAAAAGAGATAAACTTGAACTCATCTTATATAGTAATTAACATCCAATTGAAGTCACAAGTCAAACTCAGAGAGATGTCTAAAAAATTATTACCTTTATTCCTAATATTCTTATTTTTTTAATAGAAATTATTTTTAAATATCCTATTATACCCTTTGTTTAATTACAAGATTTCTTCTCAATAGTGAAATATTTATTACTACTTCGGATTTAACATTAACTTAAGGATATAATTGAGAAAAATATAATTAATATTACCTCAAATTTATAAATAAATAAATGAATAGATAAATATAAACAGATTGAAATACTCAATTGCATGTCAAATCATGAATTTGGAAATAGTGAACTTAATTAGGGTTTTAATATAACTATAAGAATAATGATTCTTAATTCACACCCCAAATTAAATGGGCGTGAAAGCCTGAAAGGTTATAGGATAAGAAAGTTAGAAAGTAAGAAAAAAGAGAAAAGAAGAAAAGTAAAAAATATATATATAATTGACATGAAGAGAAAGGAATTAAAAAATTTGTGTAATTAATTGTAAACAACTAATTAATGCATGGAATTAGAGATGTGTGCTATGCACAAAGATATACTCCAACCCATAGTGAGAAAGTAAAACATGTGTTGGATGATGTTAAGAGAATAATGTGTCATATTAAGACCTGTTTGATTTTTATTTTTAAAAATTGTTTTTAATTTGGAAAATGTTGAATGGCTCGAATGCATTTCATACTAGGATGAACGAATTAGGGTGTCAACTCATGGCTCAATTTTTACCCCCCACGTGTATTTGTAATGAAACCCATGTTTTCTCAACAATAATTTGATTGGCTGTTTGGTTTTGTAACTCTTTTTTTTTCGCACTATATAGCAATGGTGTTTTAATTTCTGAAAATAGAAAAACTAAAAAATATGTTTGAGTTATTGTTTTACTAGCTGTTTCAAAAATAATTAATTTTAAAAAAATAAAAATAAAATCAATCTAATTAAAGATGTTTTCAATTTCCCTTTCAATTTTCAGCATATTTTTTTACAATAAATGAAAACATAAAACAATTGTACAAAATAGTTTTTAAAATAAGTTTAAAAACTGAAAAGAGATTTTTTTTTCAAATATATTCTAAGTTCCCGGGGGAGTAAACTTCATTCTAAAAAAATAATACTTTATGTATAATTAATATTAGAGTAAACTAGCAAATTAGTCCCTGACTTTTATAGGATTATGCAATTTAGTCCTTAAGAAATAGAAAATCCCAATATAGTCTCTAACTTTTTATTTATTTCTTTCATTATAGTTCAACTGCGTGTTTCACGTTAGTTTTTTTTTATGATGAGTCACGTTTAGTGACACTCTATCTCACTCTTTGTTATTATAGTGTCCATTATAATACAAAAATGATGTGGTTTTGTCAAATTTATAGCTTGAAAGGTTTCAACTCCAACCGTTGTGTGCTTCTCTATTTTCCTTTTGCTCTCTTCTCCCCATTTTTCATTGGAAGGTATAAACTCCAACGACGTTATTTTTGTGCCCCGATGGCAAATAGTGTGACACAGTGTCACGAAACGTGACAATTCATAAAAAATTAACGAGAAACACATAATTGGACTATAGTGAAAGAAAAAACAAGAAGTCGGGGACTATATTAGGGTTTTTTTATTTCTTAGGGACTAAACTGCATGACCCTAAAAAAGTCAGGGACCAATTTGCTAGTTTACTCCATCATAAATTTATTGTTGATTAAAGAAATTTAAGTTTTGATATAAAATTAAGAAAAATATAAAAAATATCTTTTAGTTATATAATTAATTTACAAAATTTTGATTTAATCTGATAAAAATGTTTAGAAAATATGTTCCATAAAATAAGCAAAATACATGCATAATTGTGTAAAAAAGAAAAATATCTCTAGATGTTATCTCACTCAAGAAAATGAGAAATCAAATTTATTATATAGATGTGAATAACATATTTATATATTATTTAAAATATTATTTTAAACTCAAATATATAAATATCATAAAGTTTGTAAATAAATATGTTGTCATGAAAAAATTGTTAAATTTAAGTATATAATAAAATATAGAATAACGTAAGAGGAGGGTTCAAATTACACCGGTGTAAGTTATACCAAGTGTTACACCACTGAATAATTTTTTTAACGGATCATTGTATTAAATAATCCACCGTTAGATTGAAAATTACTATCATATAGATCATACATATAAAATTTTACATTAATCCGTAATTATTTGATATGTCATTGAGATGTCTCAAGATTAACGTTATATACATTTAAAATATATGAAAAATCCAACCATTTGATTATCAAGTTATTAGTGTCAAAATTTCACGAATTTGACACGTATAATCATGATGATGAATAAACATAATTCAACGGTTGGATTATTAAAAAACATTGTGAGAACCCTGCCTCCTAATCCTCTTCTTGGGGATGATAAGATTGGGTGGAGGCTAACTAGTGATGGCTGGTTTTCTACCCGTACAACTTATTCTATGATTGAGAATGTTCACAGTTCACCCTCGGTAACTAAATTTTGGAAGAAGTTGTGGTCCTTGCAGGTTCCGCAAAGGGTCAAGAGTTTTACTTGGCTAGTTCTTAAGGGGGGGGTCTCAAGATAAACGATAAGAGAGTTAAATGTCACCTAGGAGACTCCAATTTGTGTCCTATTTGTCATAACTGTTGCGAGACCGAGCTCCATATTTTAAGAGACTGTTCTTTTTCAAAAAATTTGTGGGATGCAGTTCTCAGGAATCATGGGCTCAATTGGGAGTCTTCGGATTTGCGTTCATGGATAGAGAATAATATCTGCAGTAGCACTTTTGTTATGGACTGCCCACTGTCTGCAGTTTTCGCCAGCACCTGTTGGTTTATATGGCGGTGCAGGAACGACTTGGTCTTCAATAATGTAAGCCCTTCCTTGCCTTCATCAGCGGCTAGAATTTTATCCCTTGTGAGGGATTCTTCTCCTAGTTCCTGGAAGACTACTTTGGCTCCTACTAAGTTCGAAGTCTTGGTGGGTTGGAAGCCTCCCCCTGAGGGGTGGAGTAAGTTTAATACAGATGGATCTGTTAAAATTAATGGGTCTCATGCTGCTTGTGGGGGTGTTCTGAGGGATCATTTGGGCAGGTGGCTTAGTGGTTTCACTCAAAATTTAGGCACATTTACAGTGTTGGACTCTGAACTGGGGGCTATTTTAACAGCTTTGGATTTGGCTTGGCATCTTAGTGTTCGTCATTTGATGATTGAGAGTGATTCGGCGGTGGCAGTGAAGCTCATTCATGATGGCGTTCACTCCTCTCACCCACATGCTAACATAGTGAAGAGGATTTCTTTGTTGCTGCATAACGATTGGGTGGTTTTAGTAGCTCATATATGGAGGGAAGCAAATTTTGTTGCAGATAGGCTTGCTAATCTTGCTCATTTGAATGTGTTAGGTGTTCTTGTGTTGGACACACCTCCTCCTTCTCTTAACTCTTGTTTTTTTTTTATCTGGCTGGGTGTTCTATTCTGAGAGTAGTTTCAGTGTAATTTTGGCTTTTCTAGCCTCCTTTTACCAAAAAAAAAACATATTCGGTTTATAGTTATTAGCGGTGTAATACTTGGTGTAACTTATATCGGTGTAATTTGAACCCTCCTCATAACGTAAATTTTCTTTGAGTAAATCTTCAATATGGTTTTCTTTTTTCTAGTAACTAGGGAAAGGAAACAATACGGAAAAGGAAAATACTAACTAGGAAGCAAGTTCCAATGGCATCCGCCATTAGAGCAACAAGGAGAGAAGCAGGAGGTTGATGGCGCAATGGCGGATCTTGATAAAAAAATTTGGGGGAGTCATCACAAAATTTTAATATGTAAAAATATTTTTTTAATTAATTATATAGATATGTTTATATATAAAGTTTATTTTTAAAAAATTTGGGGGGCCATGGCTGCCCCCGCTCGTTAGAAGCTCTGCCCCTAGCTGATGCCAACGAGAAATTAATTAAATCAACCTGGTGAGCTCCCATTTTAGCCAAAGTGTCAACACACTGATTTCCTTCACACAGGACATGATATAGGCGACAACTCCAATTTCATTGATGTAATTTCTGAATATTAACAATTAACACTACACAACAATGGTGAGCAGGAACAGAGGGAAGAAGACATAAATAATTTGCCTCCATGGAATCACTCTCACACTATCCAGGTTCAGCACACAGCAACAGAACTTAGGTACACTTCTGTCTGGTGTGAGAGTGATTCCATAGAGGTAATTCGTTTATGCCTTCTTCGCTCTGTTCCTGCTCACCATTGTTGTGTAGTGCATGTTAACTGCTGATATTCAAAAATTACTTCAACAAAATTGGAGTTATCACCTTTATCATGTCTAAAAATGAGTATCATTTCATTAATTAGTCCTTTTAAAGATTTTTATTATCAAATTAGGCATTCAAAGATTAAAAATGTCACCATATTAACCTTTTTTAAAAGTATTTAAAATTACAAGTTAAAAATACTTAAAAAGTAATCAGTGAGTTTTCACCAAATTAATCTCTCTTATATATAAAAAAAATTGTTAGCAACTTAGTGCTTTTGTGATCTCTATTTTTTAGAGACTAATTTTATTTTTTAAAAAAACTAAAAGTTGATATTTTAATTTTTAAGGGCCTAATGCATTGATAAAAATAAAAAAAACTAATATGATAATTGGTTGATCTTTAAAGGAGGGAGTTGAAAGTTTACTCTTTTTATTTTATTTGGAAATAGTAATATATTTAAAATTGGACCCGTAATTAAATCGGAGAAGACACTGCTTCACGGTTCACCGGTTCAACCGTGATTGAACCGTGGTCAAACCGGTAATAAGTGAATATATATTTAATATTATATAATATTTTTTAAATAATAAAATCATAAAAATAAAGTTATATAAGATTATAAATTAATATAAATGACCTTATAATTATATGTATTATAAGATAAAAATTAATAATAATTAACTAAGTGATAAATATTTATGTGTAATCCTTAAAAATTTATCTTTATTTATCTAAAAAATATTTTAAATTAAATAAAAAATCAACAAAAATAAAAAGTAAAAAATTGAAAATTTTAAAATTAATCAAGTCAACTGGTTTTTTGACACAAGTTTTTCACCGGTTCCTGGTCGATTCTTGACCGATTCTGAGACCGACTAATTTTGTGGGTGATATGAACCAGACACTAGATCTGCTCCCAGTTGAACCAGTCGGTTCAGCCCGGTTTTGATAACTATGAAAATAGTGACTTATTCTTGAAATCTTATTCACAGATTTAAGAATGATATTAGTTAGAAGATTAATTTTATAAAATAAAATTATATACTATATGATTACTTGAATAAATCATAATTTTATATTTTTAAATAGTCTTCTTTTATATCTATGTATGTATAAAAAGGATTGGGAAATGTGAAAACAAATATTTGTTTAGGAGATAGAATCAATGAAAGAGAATGAAATGAATAAATGAGGGGCATAATAAGAAATATAAAAATGATGTTGAGGGTATTTTGGAGAATTGATACGAGTTGTTTTGTAATTTCTTGTTGTAGGTGTGGATTCTTTGATCGAAAGCATCCGACAAAAGCAGTGAAGATGCGGAAACGGGGAGCGAACAATTCAAACTGCACGTTTAAGATAAGAATAAGATATTATTATTATATACATCAAATTGAATAAACACTATGTTAAACATATAATAGTAATAAAGGGGGTGAATCTTAAACTAAAAACACAAGAAATAAATAAATAAATAAAGGAAAAAGGAGAATTTTGTGGAGTGAGAGAGATTCTTAATTCTGTGGAAGAAAACTAGAATCTAACGGTTGTAAAAGCTTGTCCTTTTCAATAATAAAAAAGTAATTTCAAAAGTAAAACAAAGAAAAGGAAAAAGGCATCTTTCTTCTCTCCACAATGTTCCAGACGTAATCTGAGGCAATATCGAAAGTGGGTCCATTGCATAATTGGATTCCTTATCTCAACAACTGTGTTTAAGTTTAGGCAAAACCAGAGCGTCACACTCACGCGCTCTTTCATAGGTATCTGGCCAGCCTGGGCTAATAGATTGGGATTCCACACCATCTTTCTATAACAATTAATTTAATTAATTAATATTCAAATGTTTCTCATATCATGTACGAATTGTACACACTAAAAAAAGAAATTAGTTCAATTCGTAGTAGGACCAGCTTTTTTATAATAAGATTCTCTTACCCCAAAATTCAAAAAAGAAGAAAAAATAAAAGTCTATGGAGTGTCCTTAAATAAAGGTTAAGATTTTTGTATTAATTTCATGTAAATTAAATAAATAGTAAAATTATTTGTTATTAGAACTTTATTATTTTCACTTTCTTCATTAAGTTTTCTTGAAATGACATGGACTTTTGTTTTGATTTAAGAATCTACGAATAGAAGTGATGGGAGGGGAGGATTTTTCTTAATATATATAAGCCAAATAGCATCTTCATTGTTTGTATATATTTGTCTCTTCATTAGTGGCATCTAAATCACAATCATGAATAGACAAAATTCTCTCTAGTAACATGCCAAAGCTATTTAATTATAAGGGTGGATTGATTTCTAAAGAATTAATACCTTGATGATTTATGAGATGACTCACAATATATATCTGAAATCTAAACCAGAGAGGATCAAGAATTTAACATATAGATAGTCAAATCTAGCATAGGATGGAATAGGATTTTCTCAGAGGACATAATGAAGAAGACTGATTTTTGTTCTAAATGGACACGCAACATCAAATTAAAGTTCGATTCTCATGTGTGTTTAATGAGAAACCCTCTCATCCCATCAAGTGTTTTGTGTTTGATGAGAGAGATTCACATGTGTTCTTAAAGATTTTTTTTTCTTTATACCGTTCAATGAACCTATAGTACTTTAATCAATTATATGTAGGAATCATTATTATTTTTTATTTTAACAATGTTTTCAAGATTATAATAAAATAGAACATATCAAAACAATATAAAATTAGATAATTTCTTGCTTGAAAAACTCTTGGAAAATTTCTTAAGTTGATGAATCAAGGAAAATTAATTAGGCTATATTATGGGACCACAAAGGATTAGACACCTTATCACTATTTCTCTTTATTCTCTGAGTTAAAGGTTTCTCCAATATCATTTAAAAGAATATGCTTTGCTACTCTACATGGCTTTTAATTGGTTGCAAATACCCTATCACTAGTCATATATTGTTTGGTGATGACTAGTAATCTTTTGCGAGACCAAATTAAATATAAACAATTTGTGCTAGCTTGTATATATATGCTTCAATGATCACCTACACGAGGCTCTTAATTGATTTAAAGGAAAAATATTAGGCCAAAATACAAATTTTCTATGTTATTTTTAAAGGAAAAATTTTCTATACATATATAATTTTGGTTTATTTGTTTATTTCCCCAAAATATCACGATTTTCCTATTTGATCCCTCATTTATATTTTTTTTAAAGTAGTCCTTTAAAAATAATTTTTTCCTAAATGATTTCTCTGATTTTTTATTGTAAAGTGCTGACGTGACATCGAAAACAGAGGACCATTTGAAAAAATCGCGATATTTTGAGGACTAATTCGGAAGTTATGATATTATATAGGTATTAGTTTGAAAATTGTTTTTTTAGGGACCATTTAGGAAAAAAATAATTATAAAAAAATCAGATGGACTATTTAGGAAAAAAAATTATTTTTGAATAATTACTTTAAAAAAATAAAAATGGGACCAAATGAGAATATTTCGTGATATTTAAGAGAAGAAAAACATAATTAAACCAGTAATTTTCGAATAGTACCAAACTACCCCTGATTTTGGGGTCACGAGAAATATGCTCATAGACAAAATACTAAAGGTGGGAGGGGGAACTTTATGGAAGATTGATAATGGTCATTCCTTACATATCCATGAGGATCGATAGATACCAAACCTTCCATCCAAAATTATTCCACCTAATGCACTTTGGATGACTCCTCTAGCTTAATCTCTATTGATTGACAGTTGTACTAACTTATGGAATTTTTTACTAAAATTTGATTATGAGATTCTGAAAGTGCAGATTCACGAGGGAGAGGATAAATTGGATTGGAAAAATTAAAAATTAAAATTGTATAAGAAAGGGAAAATCATAGAGAGACTGGAGTCTAGCTACAAAGTAGTGTTTCTTCTAGAGACCTATATTCTTCCTATCTCTGAGGCGTTGTTGAAGGTTCCACCAAAAATCAAATTCAAAATATTCATGTATGGAAAAATATTCTGAGACCCGCAATGTCCAAGTTGATCAAAAAGCAAACTCAAGATAAGGCCTACCATCACTCAGGTGGCCTCAATTCAAGATTAATGATGGATGAATTTTCTGACATTGGTTCATATGGTGAGAGTGATGGAGAAGAAACAATAAATAGAAGGGGATTATATTCTATCAACTCATTTGAAAAATTAGAGTAAAAAATTCAAATCACTGAGCATTATATTATATAATTTATTTATAATTATTGATTTTAAAATTGATTTTATTTTAACTGTAACTCAAACAAAATAATCAGATTATTTCTATTCCCACCAAACATCACTCGTACAAGGATTTCCAACTTTGTTTTAGTTTCTCATGTGCGAGTCGTTCATCCATCTTGCCTAATTTTTTTTTTAAATTTTTCTACCAATTTTATTACCTATAAAAGTTCTCCAAATAATTAACATCATGATTCACCATATATTATAATCGCCGTAAAATTTTCTGTTAGGACAAAAGATTTTTGAGGACACAAACCTTGGGTATATTATATGTAGCTATATTATATTGATTTACCTAGCCGCACCATGGCCTATGTGTGTATTTGGGAATTTCTCCCCTTTTATGCACTTTCCCTTGTCTGAGAGCCAGTTGAAATAAAGTTTCTTACCCATGGAATTAAGTGAGGTATCGACCAACCAGTCAATTACGTAATCTACAAGTACTTTCATAAAGTGTCAATTACAATTTTAAAACACTTCAGCCCGTGATTTATCAAATTTTAATAAATTCAGCATATATGTTCCTTATACTATATGTACATAAGTTGAATACACACAAATTCATGAAATATATTATATTTTTCTAAACAAATTTACACTTTCAAAACAAGGAGTTTACTTTAGGATAAACTATTAGAATAGAAGAGTCAAGTCTTTCTTTAATTAACATCTTTTCCTCTAGAAAAATACTACTGTATTTTTAACTAAGTAGAGAACAAAAGAGCTTCTTACTATATACAAATGATTCCTTTTATATAATTGTCTTTAAATTATAGATTTATCATCCAATCATAGTTAATATTTTAAACATAGTTTATATTCTAGTCAATCTTTTCAAAATGTTATATTATATATATATGAAAAAAGAGGAAGAATATATATATATTAAAGTACACGTGTTGGAATCTCCATGTACATACAGTCCACTACGATTGGTGGCCTTCTTGGTTCCAAAAGCAATTGATTCTTGACTTATCAAAACAGAGATACAAAGTTGTTTAGAATATCGTATTAAAATAACTTATCATTATTTGACCGGCCGGACCTCACATTTCTTGCCTGTTTCGTTGTAAAACAAAATTATGTATAAAATATTGAAAAACAAATTGAGTACAATTATGTGCCAACAGATATTGGGTGTGGCCATAAGCATATTCTTATAAAATAATTCAAGTCTAAACATTAGTTGAAAGATTAATCTCAAAATATTACTTGCGACGACATTAATCGCAAAGTAATTTTATTTATTTACATATTCATTCATTCCATTTTTTAATTAATGTTTTTAAAGAATTTTTTATTCTTATATTTTTTCATTTTAAAATTTTCAAATAACATTAATTATTATTATTTTAATTATAAACTTTTTTGACTTATTAGTTAATAAAAGATAAATATGAAGAAATAATAAATTAAAAGATTTAAAGTATATTAAAGAATTAAAAATAATTTAATACAAATAAAAAATTTATTAAATTTTATAATTTATATATATATATATATATATCATTATATTAAATGATTTTTCTTGAAAAAATCAATGAGGTACAAACAATGGTGGTATTATTAGATGTTGACTGTCTTATAAGATAATATTTAATAAATTAGAACAAGACGAACCATTATATAAATAATGTTTGATGTTTTTTAAGAATAAAATAAAAAACATAAAATTAGAATATTTGAATATTTTAATTATATATTATATTAAACAAGAGAGAGTAAAAGGAACGAAACAAAATATTTATTTTAGTTTATCGTTGAACATTACCTAAAAATTCTTCAATTGAACAGGATCAAGGGTGTATTTGTTTCAGATTTCTTTTTTACAAATATCAATTTTAAAATTTTTAGAATGTCTGCTCATTTTTTTAAGAAACATAATCTAAAATAAAATAAGATTCTTATTATTTTGATATAAGCTATTTTGAATAGTTTTTTTAAAAAAATATAATTAAAACTGCCCCTTTAAATAAAAAAGAATTTTTTATAAAAATAATTAAATGGAAATAACTTCGATCATACATATTTAAAATATAAATCACTTTTTTGTTATAATATTAAAATTTTTCTTTTTTGAAGTTTAAATAGAAAGCTCCTAATTTATTGTAATTGCACATTCACCACTATTATTTAAGAGACTAATGCTATGTTTGGTGGGAGTAGAGAAATGGAGAGAAAAGAAATAAGTAGGAGAGAAGTGGGAAGAAGAGAAATAAAGGAGAAATAAATATTGTTTGGTGTGAGTGAAATATGTGAGAAATAGAAGAAAAATGTGAAAGTAGGTTGTGTTGGTGTGACGGATGAAATAGAAGTGAAATAGAATTATTTTATTATTTTGGACATATTTTGGCGGCAGAGTACAGTAAAAATCGATTTTCACTGCATAATAATCAATTGTCTGCAGCTGCACTGATTGGTCTGTGTATGGGTGTAGTAAAGAAATCGATTTTTTTTTCCAGAAATCGATTTTCTTGTAGTCAATAATCAATTGTTTTGGGCCAGTAATCGATTATTTTGGACCAGCAGCTATTTCTCTCCTTTTCTCTAGCAAACAGTCGAGAAATGTTATTTGTATGGGGCCCACCATCTTTTGCAATTTCAGCTCTTTTCCACAGGCTCACCAAACAAGTGCAGGGGTGACTTTCTACCCATTTCAACCCACCAACTCCACTTCCCCCCTTTCAACAATCACCAAACAAGGGCTAAGAGTTATATTTATCTCACCCCACGATTATAGTAACCTTAATATTCGTCCCCCACCTGTTAGGCATGTATAGACTCATACTCGTACCCTATTCCTTATGTGCATTTTAGTTAAGTAAAAAATTATTAACACAATAAAAAATAATATTAATTTAAGAAAATTATCATTTAATTAAAAAATTACTCTAAAACCATCCAAACATAATTATTAAATATTACCTACATAATTATTTAAGTAGATCAAGATATAACATATAATAAGGTTATAAAATTAATATATAATTATATATGCTACTATTTATTGAATAATTTAAATATATATATATATATATATATATATATATATAGTTATGGGGCAAATTGGCCAATGTAGTGTCGTACTAGCGCACACCCCATTAGATTTTACATGTAATTACCCGTTCCCAAACATATACTACCTATTACCATATTTTTATCATATCCATTGTGGTTACCTATTTGAATTGTGTCCAAATATCATCCCTAATCCGAGAGCGTAGGGTTTGTTTTATATTTTTTTTAGTTAGTTTTTTGTTTTTTGCGTAAAATCACAATTAACTAATGAAGTATTTTCACGGGACACAATTTTATCTCTATAGATGGTAAAATTTTTCCTTTGAGTTTTTAACACAGTTTCATACCTAGGGCTCGAATCCGAAATCACTAATTAAATTGGAACAATTTTTTATTAACCGATCGTCTGATTCACCCGCTTAGTGATTTTTTTAGTTGGTATATATATATTTTACTAATTATAAATATTTTGTTGTTTCTATTATTCTATAAAAATATTAGAAATAAAAATAATAAAACTTCTTTTTAGATATGTAAAAATATATATTAATTTAATATAAATAAAAAAATAAAACCAAACATGCCTAATTTTTATAGATTTTTCTTTTTTTTAAATCCTCAACCTAAAATGCAAAAAATTCAAGTGACAAATGTTAAATAAAAATATTTACTACAAATAACTTTTTCTCTTACATCCCTCGCATTTATATTTTTATAATAATAAATATATAGTAATATAACAGTCTGGGTACCTAGTATTTATTATTTTAAAATTAAAATAAAAAGAATTACTATTAAGAAAGAAGAAAAATAAGGCGAATGGGTTGTAGAAGTGAAGCAGTGATAGATGTTGGATTAAATACGCGAGGACCCGAAAGTGACTCATAAAACCCTTCACCTCTCTCATTCATTTCCCTTCGCAGAATCTCCGCGTTCTCAATTTTCTTCCCCTTCACATCTAACCCACTTTCCCTTCTTCTCATTCATTATTTTTATTATTATTGATTCTTTTTTGTTTGGTAATCTAATCTCACTCTCCATTTATTTATTTATTTAAATCCCATTCGCATCTTCTACTCACTATTTCGCTTCTCTTTCCCGTTTTCCTTTTCCTCAATCTTCCTCTGCAACTTCCAAAACAATACAATACAAAACAGAATTCTTCATCAACGATCTGAATCTGAGAATACAAAGAAGATCCAAATGGGTTCGGTTCCTGCAGAACTGAGCTTGGATTTAAGACCTAGTTTCGTTCCCAAAACCATCGCTGATTTCCTCTACGACCTCTCCACCATCCCTGCTTCCTCCGACAAGCTCTCTAGGCTCCACGATTTCCTCTCCCGATTGGAAGATGAGCTCAGGAAGATCGACGCTTTCAAGCGCGAGCTTCCTCTCTGCATGTTCCTCTTAAACGACGGTTCGTTTCATTCATCATCCACGTCGTTTTGATTATCATCATTTCTGTTACCTGGCTTCTGTTTTATTCCTCTTGGGTCAAAAAGTTCTCAGCTTTGGAGCTTCGAATTCAATGGGGCTAATGCGATTTTTTTTTTTGTTCTTTTGTTACAGCAATTTTAGTTTTGAAGGAGGAATCGGAAAAATGCAGGGCTCATAATTCTCTGCCAGTGTTGGAAGAGTTTATTCCCTTGAAGAAAGAGCGTGATCAGAGTGAGGGAAATGATAGCAAGGAGAATGAATGCAGAGATAAGAAGAATTGGATGAGTTCTGTTCAGCTCTGGAACAACAACACTGCCACTAATAATAATAATAATGCCTCTGATCAAAAGCAACATCATAATCATAATAAATTAGAAACCAAGGTACTAAAAAGGAAGAGTATTGTGATTGTCTTTCTTTTTTAGCCCCAAAAATAAAAAATAAAAGTTCAGTTCAGTAATCTTATTGAGATTTTTTTTTTTCTTTGGTGATGGCAGAAAATTGAAGAAGAAAGGCAATCTGTGGCTGAAGACCCTTTTCAATCTTGTAGTAATAGAAATGGAGCAAGTGCTTTTATGCCTTTTTCCTCATACCCTTCTGTCCCTGTGACAACAGTGGCACTGGCAACAACCAAAGAAGAGAAGGAAGAAACTGTTATCAATAGACTCTCTCTTCTGACCCCTGGTGTGAAAACTTTGAGGGAGGGATTTGGTGGTTCAAGGGGTTCCAGAACCAGCTCCAATAGGGCAGTTTCTTCCTCTCCTCCTACAGTGCAGCCAAGTTTGCGTGCAGGACCACTTCAGCAGCAGCAACAAACAGCTAGGAAACAGAGAAGATGCTGGTCACCAGAATTGCACCGTCGATTTGTTAATGCATTGCAGAAGCTCGGTGGTTCTCAAGGTTAGAAATTGAAACCTTTTTCAAACCTTGTTATGTCATTCAGTAGCTAGTAACTACTATTGTAATTTGTGATGCATGTATGTATGTTTCACTTTTTTTGAACTAGGAAATGTATAGTTATTTTACTAATTTTTAATATGGGGCTTCATAACAAACTTGGTTTTGATTAATTTGGGAATTATAGATAAGGAAATTGATGGATGTTGCCAAAAGTGCATGCTGATTAAAAGTTCATGCATTTGATGCTGGAATTGTGTTGATTGAAATTAAGTGTTTGGTTTGGTCTGTTTAGTTCATGAGTAATGTTGTGACTTGCTTAAAGTTAGGCTTAGATTAGCCAGCAGACAAAAAGGGGTGTCATATATACTGCATGTGAATCTTTAATTGTAGGCCTATTAATTAGTCCAAGTGGTTCATTCACCTTTGCATACATAGATTTGGCAGGTCATAATAATATTACATCATGTTTGGTTCATTTCATTTTTCTAACTAACTTGTCTGTGTTCTCTCAATTGCAGCAGCAACACCAAAGCAAATTAGAGAACTCATGCAGGTTGATGGCCTGACAAATGATGAAGTGAAGAGCCATTTGCAAGTGAGTTATTGGTATTCTTTCTTTTTTCTCTTAACTGCATATGGTAACTGCATATGGTGTCTGGTGATGAGTTATGTCTTATGATGAAGTTTTGATTGGAGATTAATATATGGTTGTTTCTATTAATGCAGAAATACAGACTTCATACAAGGAGAGTTCCAGCTGCAAATTCTAATCAATCTGTTGTAGTTCTTGGAGGTTTGTGGATGTCCCAAGATCAATACAATGACTCTTCAAAGGGTAGCAGTTCAGGGTCTGGTTCTCCACAAAGTCCCCTTCATTTAGCAACAGGATCAAGGGGAGGGACATCCCCAACTGAGGGTGAAAGCATGGAAGATGATGAAGATGAAAAATCTGAGAGTTATAGCTGGAAAAGTCACATTCAGAAAGCTGGAAAAGTTGATGTATAGGATACACTCCACCATGAATTTTGCAGATAAAAGTATACATGGGAGGAGTTTTACAACTACATAAGAAGAAGAAGAATAATACATGATACATAAAAAAAGAGGGTCAACGGAGAGAGGCTATTGGAAATTTTGAAGGTTTTAGCTTTGCCTTCTTATACTATTTGAGTTTTGTTTTGAGACTCCGAATTAAAATCCTTTTTCTCCGAATTAAGAAGCAGGTTAAATTTTTACATATCATTTAATTCTTTCAGTTCTTGTTGTCACATGAACTCTGTGATGCCTCCATAAGAAATTAATTACTCCAATGTTTAGAAGGGTCTCTGCATATTTTGGTGGATTTTGATTGGACCTAAATCGAATTGCTGGGTTATTTCTTCACTTACTTTAATTATTTACACAAATAATCAATTATGAACTCGCCTTCCATGTTTTTTCAATTTTGCACAGAAACACTGAACTTGAACCATTTCTGGTGTTTCATATTGAGCTGTGGCTTTGATGGCAATTTGTCAAATCAAAATATTCCCTTTAAAAGCAAATTCTATATCTAATCTAATCTCACACGTTTAAGAAACTGCGGCAAGAATCTTCGAGGACATTTTGGTTAAATTATTTTTAAAGATTAAGATTAAAACGTCAATTTATGTTTGAGAATAATATTTTTAAGGGAGGTTAAAAAGTTAATTTTATTTGAATGATAAATTAAAATTATTTTCAAAGTGTAAATATACGTGTATGTTAAAAAACTGGATTTTATAATTTCAATAATATTTTCGTCTTTGAAAAATAAGAAGTCATTTAATTCAATACTTTAAAAATAAAATATCATTCAATTTAATTTTTAAAATATATTTTTAAATATCATTTTAGACCTTGAAAAGAATTAAATTAAATAATTTTTTCATCTTTCAATGATAAAAATATAGTTTTACTAATATGATTGATCCTTAATATTTTAGAACGAAAATAAGAGTTTAGTCATTTTTTATCAATTTTAATTATGTATTTTTTTTTCAAATAAGTATAGATAAAAAGTTTATATTATTTTATTATAACATATAGGTAAAAGTGTAAAGAATTATATACAATTTTATATATTTTCTGAATAGTAACTTTCAATTTTAATTTCATCTCAATTAATCTCCAAATTTCAGTTTTTACTAGCTAGAAGCCCTTTTATTAAATTGAGTTAACTTACTAATGATAAATAAATAAATATAGATTTTTGTCTTCATTAAATCTAAAATATTAATTTATACTCTTTATTTAAAAAATCAAGTTACCTAATTTTTAAATTTCTTATATTAAAAAATAAATAAATAATCTGAGACAATCTCAAGATTTTTATTTTTTAATTTAAAAATTTTACAAATTTATCATATAATTTATAAAATCAGGATTGAGTTCACAAAAGAAAAAAATCAGGATTTATTCACTGTTTTGCTTTACGAATATCAAGTTCACAAAAGTCAAAACATATTTTTGTTACCAAGAAATTGTTACAAAGGGGTGTACGAAAAGAGGCAATTGATTGAGTGGGATTTATGTAAAAGTTATTTTTAAACATATATATTATATATCATTTTTATACACTCAATCGATCACATTCGTACAATTATTTTTTACAGAAGAATCTTCGTACGTACTATATAATAATTTATATTAAAATTAAACTTATAATATAAAGAGTAAAATTAAGTTGTTTATAGCTTGTAAATTAAAAATACATGAGATATAGAATTCATACAACTAAAAACATACAACAACTTATACAACACACTTTTCTTTCTATCTCTTTTCATCATATCACCTATCACATCTCACATTTCTCTCTCTTTTCTCTCTTCCTCTCTCTATGTTGTATATCATATATCTAACATTTCTCAAAATACATTAACTCATCAACAGTAGAAATGAAGTACACGTTGATTATAAAAAATAAAAAAGAAACTATAAAAAAAAAGAAGAAATGAAGTACACGTTACACGTGTATCACCACCAATTTTAGGATTTGTTTGCTAACGTGGAGTTATGTTCCTGCTTCATTTATATACGAGAAATGTTTTATCCTCCTAACTTTTCCTCCTATAAATCCTCTTAATCCTATATAAAGCAAGTATTAAATACTTTTTCTATTATCAAGATATTAAATGATTTGTTTTTCATTTAATACTTACTTTATATAGCATTAGGAGGATTTGTAGGAGGAAAAGTTAGGAGGATATAACATTTCTCTATATATATTAGATTAGCAGACATTACGTAAGAGTTGTGACTTAGTCAGTAATGGAGGTTAAGATTATGAGAAGAGTTCTCGGATTCTATCCCCACTAAACATATTTTTAGGAAGGGGTGAAAAACCTTAATTATGATCAAACTACACCTGTAATTAATAGGAGATATCTATAGTGAAAAAAAAAAAAAAACGTGCCCTTCTTCAAGCTTGTAGGTCCCGGTATATGTTTTGGATATACAAAGATGACAGGGCACGGAGAATAGAAAGTCATCTCTTCCTTGTAAAGTTATTTTTGTGTCATTATCTCTAAGATACTCCAACAATCCTCATTAATAAGGGTCGTTGTTTATTTTTAATTTAATAACAACTTCATAACTGAGGTTGACAAAGTGTCTCCAATTTGCAAATTGGAATTATATATCTATAGGGTTCTAATTAAGTTGAAGTCTGAAGAGCATCATGTAGCCATACCGTAATATATATTCGGTTGCGGTGTTCATCGCCGTAATTGTATCAATCCGTAAAAATTACGAACTATAAATGACCGGAATTAATTTGCATAATTCCTCAATGCAATCATAGTTAAAAAATAAATGAGGTTTACGAAAACTAGAAATAGAAGATTAACGGGAACCGCTTTCTCTTCTTGTTCTGCATTTTTGTCCAATTTGCGGCATCTCTTTGACTTTGAGGCTTTGCCATTGGAAAACTATAATCTAATTCATATGGTATAGATGCGGAGGGAAAATGATGAATGGATAAAAAATATGAGTTGAAAGAAAATTAAGGAAAAAATAATATGAAAACTATTCTTCTTTTATTTATTGGATGATAAAGTGAGAAAAAGTTATTTATTTTTAATAACTTTTATATTATATTTTTTCATTATAATAGTGGGTAGACCCTAGTTATATATAGAAATCGTATGATTCACTGTTTGAGTCATATGATCACGATTTGAATATCGTATGATCCAATATGATTTACTAAACACACGATACATATTGAATGTTGAATCAGATCAGAATCGCAGATTGAATCGATGAAACCATGCGATTCATTCTAAAATTTACGATTTAAATGTTATCTACGATTCAGTCCATTCTTTTGATTTAAGTAAACTTTAACATACATACATTCATTACTGTCTTTTTAGATAGCATTTACAGCTTCACGCAACTTTATTAAAATTTTATTATTTATTGCTTATATTAGATTCAATTATGAGACTCTTCTTGGTCGGTTCAGTGAAATCCTCTGCCATCGGGATGGTATAAGGTGAATATTGATGGTGCTTTGGCACAAAGGACTGGTATGGCGGTGTGTGGAGGAGTGATCCGAGATTGCTAGGGCCGCTTCCTAGCTGGGTTCGCGAATAAGCTCATAGAGGAGCCTATCCTTGCTGCTGAGATTTTAGGAATTTTTCGTGGAATTACTCTTGTTGTTCAGAAGAACCTCAAGCAGGTTATTGTGGAATCTGGTTCTTTATTGGCCATTAATCTAATTGTTGATGAGTGCCCTGAAAATACCCATACAAATCTATTGTTAACAACATCAGAGAGTTAAGTAAAGGGTTTGGAGAAATTATTTGGAGACATACTTACAGAGAAGCTATCCTAGCTGACTCTTTTGCCAAGTTTAGGTTGGACCTTGCAGAGCAGTTCAGATTATTTGAAGACATCCCTCACTTTGCTATTATTCACTATGTTTCTGATAATTCTGGAATTAATGTCCAGAATGTTGTATAGATAGTTTGTTTTGTTTCTTTTGACCTTTTTAAGTCCTTCTCCTTGTAAAAAGAAAAGATTCAATTATGAGACATACATAGTCATAACTTTAATTAATATGACCAAAGATTTTTATTTAATTTTTTATTTCTATATTCAGCACTATATACTTAATACATTATTTATATGTTATATTTTAAATTTTTTATTATGTTTTTGAATGTTGTACGTGATTTGATACGATTTACGATTCATAAATTAGTCGGTTGAGGTAGACTCATAAATAGGTAAAATTGTCGTTTCAATCAAATATTCATTTTTATTCTGTTTTTTTTTCTCATGAGGGGGAAGAAAAAATTTATATAGATCTAATTTTTTTCCTATCCTTTATTTAATTGTAAATAAAGAAAATAATTTTTTTCTCTCCACTTAAGAATCTTATGAAAAATCAAGTTTTAGTTTATATAGAAAGTATTTGATATTGTTTGTTTAATATATATTATTATGAAGTTAGGTGAATAAATTATAATAAATTCACTATATAATTAAGATATTGCTGGATTGTGTGTATATATTTAACACTAAACATTTACTTATTTAAATTATTAAATAATAATTTTTAATATCATATCTCAAAGGTTTAATTTATTAACATATATTCAATGTTTTTTTTTATTTTTTGAAATGTACTAAAACACTCCTATATATTATTATTAAAGTGACAAATTATTTTTATACTGTAATGCATGTTTATATCATTGCATTCACTATTTCAATTAGTCAAAGGTTTGAACTTAAACCTTATTTTGTCCTTTTACCAAACCCTAGTATCCTACATGGGGAAAAAGGTCATTAATGTTTACCAGGGATGAAGGTTCATGCATGACAAAACAGTCCCTTTCACAAGCAAAATTATAGTGGAGAATCTTGCAAACAAAATAATGAAGGAGCCCACAGTGATATTAATTTATAATTATGATATGCATTGTCTGTTTGGTGAAAGTGAAAATGATAGAATCTCTCTGGTTATCTTTACAGCTTCTATACCAGCACCAGGTTCAGCTTATCCCGACCAACTACCATAATTTAAATATCTGGTTAGATTTCAAAAATCTTGACAATATTAATCTGTTGGTAATAAATAAATAATATAAATATGCAGAATTATTTCATAAATATATGTATGAAGAATATCAAATCACATGGCAGATAAAATAAAAATTATAGGTACATTACATTTATGTTAGCATCTATCTGGTGAGGTCCCACATGAGAAACCAATCTTAAGAAAGATTCTTTGGAAGACCAGCCAAGTGGTAGTTTTCCATCATGATATGTATGGCATGGATTTGTATAAAACAAGGAAATGCCACCAAAAGTCTACGCGTCAAGATGCGTCTGGCGAAAAGGCCAACCACCACCCACCAACACTTAATAAATTAAAATTTATTATTCTTTTGACCTAACTTGTATTGGTTTGGTTTCAAAATCTATGTGAATTTTGCTTCTGTTGTTTATATATGTTGCTTTAATTTGTTGCGAATATTATGAAACATGAACAGGAGATGAGTTTGTTCTTAAGGTAGCATTTCACACACAACACAACTGAGCATATATCATGGACTAATCTGTTTTTATTTTTCTTAATAAAATTAAAATGTACATTTTTAGAATTATATCTCATTCTCCTTTATTTTTAAAATACATCAAATATAAAATATTTTAGTTATGTTTCTTTTTTTCATTTTGTTTTTGTTTGTTTAACAAACATTAATAATATTAATAGTGTGTTTGATACACATTAAAAATTCATGGTATGCCCGTTCCAATGTAGAAGCAACATTTTTTTCTTCTAAGTAAATGGATTATGAGAGAATAAGAAGTGGAACCAAACATGCACTTAATTTTAAAAATTGGTTATTATTTTAGACTTTTTTTTTGTTTCCAACTATATTTAAAGTCCAACTAGATATACAGAGCTTGGCCCAAAAAGCCCAATCCACTACATCATATGGTAATTAATTATCTTATAATTACCTTTATACCTTATGCAATTTTCAAGCATCCCTTCATTTATGATCAACGTATACCTTATTTTGAACTATCATCCTTTCATTTTGTGTTTCATTAACCTATACCTTATTTTTATTAAATTAATTATCACATCTTTTATTTTATCTTTCTTCATTTTTCTTTTTTAAGTCTCTATTTCCTACACTTACCACACAAAAAAGGTGTACAGAATTTAATACTCTTTAAAATAGAGTTTAAATACTTTTTTCCTACACTTACCACACCCTAAAAATGAGATTTCAAAAGTTTTACACTTCCTTTCATACCTAAATTTTTTTATCTTTCTTCTTTTTCTTTCATATCATTTATCACATCTTTCACCTTATCTCTCTTAATTTATTTTTTTCTTTTTATCTCTCTTTTTCTTACATTTTCCACATCAAAAAATGAAATGTCAAAGTTTTAATACTCTTATAAAAGAGTGATAATTTTTTCACACTCAATTATTTTATACTTTTTTTCACACCTAATCTTTTTTATATTTCTTCCTTTTTATCACATCAAAATATTATTTTATACGAACCTAACACATTAAATTTTTATTAATAAAAAGTAAAAAGTAATTATTAAAATAATATTTTCCACAATGAATAGTATAAAGGAAAAAGTACAACTTGTTCCCTTGTATAAGTACTAATGTTTTTTCCCATGCAATACACGAGACATAAGAAATTAATAAATATGTTAGTTTATATTAAATTTTTTACTTTATAAGGTACTATCTTAGTATGTTCATTCTTATTTACCTTTCCTTAAGAAATGCAATAAATATATTGATTCACATTAAATTTATTATAATTTTCTAATATACTCTTTATTTACCTATTTTAATCATTATTTTTCCCACTTACTATCTCTCTTGTTAAAGTTAAAAGTAGAAAAAAGTAATTAATATTCTCTTAAATATCTAAATGGGATAAATAAATATAAAAAAAATCATTCAAATGAGATAAATAAATAGGAACGAAAATAGTAATAAAGTGAGAAATAATATCTATATATTAAAAAATCAATGATAGAAATTATAATAATATACACGCACATGTATAATAATAAATTATGGTATCATATGGCCGCCCCAACATATAGTGAGTCCTCATACAAGCCATCGTTTTAGGGTCTTTTTAAATACATGAGGTGAAAGAACATAAAAGCTAAAATTTATTTAGCAAGGATTGAACCATCAACCCTTGAGGAGGAAAATCAGCTTCTAAACCAATGAACTAGGCCTAATTATAATAATATTTTTAATTTTTTGTATAAATGATGTTACTAACATTCGGGGGCCTAAAGCAAGTGTTTGAATAGCCTTACCCTTGAGCTGACGCTGGTTATCGTGGTATTATTTAAACCTTCACCACTGTATTTTAAATTATCAGTATTTTTTAAAAAGAAATATATCTATGTTCCTTATGATGAGAATGATTTGCATAAAAAGTTTCAGATTGATTAATTAAACATATTAAGCAAACGGAGATGATGACAAGTTCTTGGAATTTTAAATGTGTTGGGAACATAGATAGTTTTATTAGGTCATATGATTTTTTTAATGTATTTGAAAATTATATTATTATTTTTTTGTATTTTATAAGTGTAATTCTTTAAATCTTTTAATAAGCTTTATTTTTTAAAAAAAAGTTTAAATTGGGTTGGTTCGCACAAGCCCCGCTACCACATAGGGTTGGCCCGAGCTTTTATTTTACATAACGAAATTTTAACCAAACATTTTAACTCGACTTGCAAAAAGTTGCTATAACTTGCACTATGTCGAGCTGATCTAATGGTAATGTGGAAGGCTAATTAACGTCAGATACTATGGTTAATGTGTTTTAAAAGTCAAGAACAAAGAATAAAGTTGACAAAAAAATACAGGGATGAAAAATATATTCTACCCATAAAAATTTAAATGACTTTTTAAATGACATAAGTTTACTATTTTAAAAAAATAAAAAAGTACATTTCAAATAAAATAAATTTATTATAACAAAAAAATTAAAAAAGATACTTTTCAAATAAAATCAACTTTTCAATAATAAGAAATAAAAAATATGTTTTGAATAGAATAACTAAACTATAATCAGTAAATAAAAAATACTTTAAAATAAATTTACTATAATATATTTTTTAAATGCTATTACAATTACTCATTTTGAAAGCCACAAATTATTTAATTTGATTAGATTAAATGGAGTTCAATTTTTATTTACTTTAATTAAAAAAATATTTTATAAGCACTAAAATATATTTTAATAATTTAAATCAACTCATACATCAATCTCACTTCTATTCCAGAATTTTCACAATTTGATGAATTTGTAAACTCAATTTTTGTCCCACACGCATTTCCACATGTGCTAGTCAAAAAGAAGGGTAAATGGTTTGGGAGAAAAAAAATCCACTGAGAGAGCTAGCCCCACCATGATGTGGATGTTCCCGACTCAAATAGGATTGTCTCCTGTAAAAAATACTTGTGGTTAAATAAAAAAAACACAATTTTCTACTTTTCTTCAAGTCTTTATAGTTCGCAGGTACACGCGAGGATGCGAGAGTAAATAAAAACATCCAACTCACTCTTCTTAGCAAAACGCGGAGGGATCTCATTGCTATTTTTAAATACTTGGTTTATCAAGTATCCGATAAAAAATCCTAGCCTTCCATTAAAAAATTAATCAATCCAAGGGTGGTAAAGTTGTGTGTCACCGGTGAAACACCCACCATGACCCATTTATATTTAGTTAATTAATTAATTATTCCCTTTGTTATATGTGAACGGTTTCCAACCCCAATACCGGTACCATTTTTGAGTTACATCCCATCACTATTCCAGCGTCTAGTACCGAAATAAGGAACTTTACTGTTCTTCTCTTTTTCCCTTAAAACAATATTTTATCCTTGATTTTGAAACTTCATTATGTGAAATTTCCTAACAAGTTTCAAATATGGCACCGTCCTTAAGGAGTACGATTAGATTAAAGTATTTTTAATTTTTGAAGGATATAAGCCATTGATTTTTAATTTTATAAAGATTAAAATTAAATTTTAACTATATTTTAGGGATTAAAAACATATTTAACCCAAAATATTTAATAGAAATCAATTGTTAAACAAAATATTCAATATACTATATTATATCCTTAATTTGAAAAAGAATAAATTATTTGGGTATAAACTATATACACTTTATGCTTGCTTTTTTTTGGTCAAAACACTTTAGGCTTGCTAGACGTCAAAGAAAAAAAAATGGGACTTTAGGCTTGCTAGCCTTTTAAAAGTAGTGAGGCCCAAAAACCACTCATTTGGGCCAAATTTTAGGCCGAGGCCTTCAAAACCAGGGTTAATTTTGCATTTGCACCCCTTTTTACTTTTTACACCCCATTGTTTTTATTCCACAACTACCCCATTCTCTTCTCTCTTCCCCTTCTCCCTACCCCACCTCATCACCATCTCCGCAGTAATCTACCTCTCCAAAAATTGAAAATTTTATACATTATATTTTTTTAAAAAAAATTAATTTCGGGGAAGTGTATTTTGTTAAATATATTTTCAAAAGTAATTTTATTATTTAGTTTTCGGAAGTTAGTTTTTAGAAATATTTTAAAAAATTACTGTTTTGGAAATTAACTTTCAAACGTTTCCAGAAATTAAGTCTTTGTTTGGTGGAAGTATAGAAATAGGGAAGAGTGAAATAGAGATGAAATGGAAGTAATTTATAGATTATTTAGTGTGAGAAAATAATATAAGAAATAGAAAAATTAGTTGTTTGGTTTAATAGAAGACATTGGAGAGAAATTGAGTTTAATATTATTTATTAATTAGTTTTTAACACACATATGGCTAATGATTATTTTTTGGATAAAGAATCGTTTTTCATGGTTTTTTTTTGTGAAATGGAATAAAAACAGAAAAAAAACCTAACAGAAGAACAAACACTTGAGACACGGTCATGCAAGTCCAAATAAAAGATGAATTGGCTTTGGGGGTGCTGATCTCCATTGCTTCAAAAAACACCTTTGGTTATGAAACCCAAGTAGCCAAGGTAGCTGGAAGATTAAGATGACGAGGAATATGACAAAACAAAATCTCCACAAAAGCATCTTTCAAAACACCAGACAAAATTTGTGCATGAAACAAGCACTGCTAAGAAGGAAAATGAATAACAGCCTCAATCACGGAGGAAGCGTCAAATTCCCAGAGCAACTTTTTGCACCTCTTTGAAACCCAACTCAAAATACCTCTACAAATAGCAACCAATTCAAATATAGGCAGTGGCGGAACTTGGACAAAAATTTTGGGGGTGCCAAATTAAGTTTTTATATATAAATTAAAAATAAAAACCTTTTCTAATTAGAAAAAAATTACAAAATTCATCTACTTAAAACAGACATGCATGCTAATGGAATCCAACAAAAAATGACCATCATTCACTAGTTATCTCATAAAACAATCATAAAAGGTTGTGATTTCAAAGGTTACCTGACATGAAGCGAACCATAGTTGAAGTAAAGTCCAAAACAAGTTGTACACTTGTGTGCTACTAGATCCCAAATAGTATAACATAGCTCAAGCTACTTGTATAGTATGACTTGCATACCCAAAAATAATAAGATGCAAGTCAAGCAAAAAGAATAATCTCAAAGCCAATAATAAGCTATAGACTAGCCAAAATGCAATAAGCACCTGCATAAATTAAATATCTAACATTATTATATACATCCAAAATTTTAAATACAATTCTAACATAAAGTTGTTCTTCAAAATAATATAAAAGAAAATGAGTATAAGTTACCTTTAGTCAAAGTGCTGCTCTACGTTCTTTCAATGACTTGAAATCTTCAATAATTGAATCAGAACTAAAACTTGCTGCAATATCCCTTTCAATGTAGACTACCATAGTATCTGCTAAAAAGTCAGCTTCCACCTTATTTCTCAATCTAGTCTTGATTATTTTCATTGCAGAAAAAGATCTTTCAGTTGTAGCTGTAGAAACTGGAAGAGTCATGATAAGGCGAAGTAGTCTATCAATCAAGTAGTAAACTTCTGAATTTCTTGTTGTTGCCAAACATGTACATAACTCTTGCATTGTTGATAAATTTTTCAAATTTGAATCTTGACGAGCATCAGCAATGAAATGTTGAAGTTGAAAATGCAAATTAATCTTCTCCTGCTCATTGAAATCCATGGGATAATATTTTTCTACAAGAGTGCAAATGTTATCAACATTAAAAGCTTTATAAGCATCCTTAGGAAGCAAAGCAGAGCTTAGAGTTAACAACTCCATTGCTTGGTCATTAAATCTATAATTCAACTCTTGTAATTGCTTATCAATTGTAACAAAGAATATTTCAACTCTCAAATAATGCTCTATTGTGATTGATCTTTTTGGTGACGAGAACGCCCCTGCCTTGCTACATAAGAAGCATTAAATTGAGGAACTTCAATATCATGTTTTTCACAAAAGGATGACACATTTTTTAGTAACTTATCCCAACCATCTTCTCTCAAGTTTTGAATAAGTGCTTTTGTAGAACGGACTAAATGCAAAGCATTAACTACATCCTGAGATTGTTGTTGTAAAGCTTGACAAAGAACATCAGTTATCCCCATAATCTCTCTCATCAGATGCAAGATCAATATAAACTCAAATGAGGTCAAGCTTTTATAAGCATTATCGGCATCCCCACGCTGAGAATAAGTTGACCCATCAACAATAGTTTTTTCTAAAACAGAACAAGTTGCATCATACATATTTATCAAGCTACAGACAGAAGAGAAATGTGAGCTCCAACAAGTATCACCTGCTCGTTTCAAAGTACCAATTTGATTTGCTCCTTTACCATTTTCAAGCTCATCAATCTCTAACAAATATGCAATTTCTTCTAACTTGGCAGCTTGTAACTCATCATGGCGCTTACTAGAAGAGCAAACAATATTGACAATAAAAGTCAATTTTGAAAAGAATTGATGAATTGCAATAACTTCTCTTGATAACCGATGAGCAAAACAATGAACATAATATGCATAAGGACAATCACTCAAGAATAATGCCTGTAATCCATTCCACTCTCCTCTCATATTGCTAGCACCATCATACCCTTGACCACGAATGTTAGAAACATCAAGATTATTCTGAGAAAGTACATCACATAATTCATTCTTAAGAGTTAATGCTGCAGTGTCTTTAACATGCACAATATCAAAAAACCGCTCTTGTATAAAACCATTTTTGTCAACAAATCTCAAAACAAGAGCCATTTGTTCCTTTTTTGATTCATCACGGGCTTCATCAACAACTATACAAAACTTGGAATCCCCAACTTCCTCACGGATATGGTTTTTCACTTTTCCAGAAAGAATATTCAATAACTCTTTCTGAATTTTATGTGAAGTATACTTGGAATTATATGGAGCATTTTCCAACACAACTTTTGCAACTTCATCATTGTATGATGCTAAGAGTTTTATCATCTCAAGAAAATTACCTTGATTTCTTGATTCACTAGTTTCGTCATGACCTCTGAAAGCACAAGCTTGAAGTGTTAAATAACGAACTGTGTCAATTGAAGTCTTGAGACGCAAACGATTCTTCATGATTTGAATTGAGTCTTGCACATGAAAAACATTCCTTATATGAGAATCTTGATTCAACAAGTCTTGACAAGCTCTCACTGCATTATTGTGAGGTGAGCAAGGATCCTTCCCTATGTGTTTAAGAAAAGCATAATTCTTTCCATTATTAACTTTCCTCAAACTTTTAAAACCTATTGAAAAAAATGAACAAAGTTAAAGTCTATTGATGAAAATCAACTCATTGCCAATGTTAGAATTTAGATTCAATCACCTGTAGCAATGAAAACATCTGAACCAGGGCGTCCGCTTGGTTTTTTACAAAAAAGATAGCAAGGCAAGCAATATGCAGCATCTTTTGAAGGAGAATACTCTAACCATGAAGGAAATATGCTAAACCAAGTGTATTGAAATCTTCTTGGATGATCATCTTTACCAGATAACAGATAATGTTCCAAATGCATTTGATATGGACCCCATTTTAGATAAGCCCTTCGTACTTCATCCATTTGATTTGATGGGTAATGCCAAATTTGAGGGCGCTTTCCCGGATCACGTTCTAAAGAATTTTCAAATTCATTATAAGTAACTTTAGGAACTTTGGAAAGTTGCTTCTCATTTTCTTCAATTCTTGGATTCTCAACATTTTTTGCAAGTTCAGTTGATGTGGAAGTTGTATTTTTTTCATCTTTCTCACAAACCTTCCTCTTGAAAAAAGAATCATTTTTTTTACTCTTTATCATATTTGTTTCAAATATAAATTTAACACATCACCTACATAGGAAAAATAGAAAAACAAAATTCACAATCATCACAATTCAAAACATACCAAAACTCATATAACAACCGTTAAATAGCTAGGCAACAAGAAAAGTGTTCATTGAATGAAATAGATAGCTAATAGGAGAAGAGAAAGTTGAAAATGAACAAGAGTAGAAGATGAGCACAAATTTTGCTAGACTTTTCGTGTTCTGGAAGGCAAGCAAATACGAGAGAGAGAGAGAGAAAAAAGGTAAGTAAACTTGCTCTCAAAGCTTTTAGGAATGAAACAAGTCTGACCAATGTTTCAAAATGTGAGTAAATTAGTCAAATAATAATATTATATTAATATAATAATATAAATATATAGCATATAGTATATATAGAAAAAAAATTTGACAAAAGTTTGGGGGAGCCGTGGCTCCCCCTTGGCAAACCCAAGTTCCGCCACTGAACATAAGAGCACCCGGATCCAAAAACCTGAAGAATTTACTAAACCACCACTAGCCCCTACGACCGCCATAGCGGTACTGCGGCACGTGGAATGATCACAGACCAAAATGGGTCTCTTTCACTAGTGGTTACACATGAGAGATGCTACTGCTCGCTTCCTTCCATTTCTATGTCCGCTATGTGACCCATTTCAACACAATCAAACAAAGGTATATAGAGGGTATTTTTAAAAATAAGAATGTTTAAAAACGTAAGGGATGTAAAAAGAGAAAAGGGGTGCAAAAAGTAAAAGCATTTCAACAGAACCAAACAGAGTGGGCTTTTTGACCAAAGTAGGTCAATTTTTTTAAAAAAATACCAGTATAATGTGGAGCAGAAACTAATTACCAATCTGGTGTGGGAGGATGCGCAATGTGAATTTGCGCAACAGGAAACTCAAACCGAGTTTGCGCATTAGGTGGGAAAGGAGAGAGAATACAATGAGGACGTCGGTTCCTAGCATGACACGGTGGATTTCTTCTTGGCTCGGGGTCTTCAGTTTCCATCACATGTCCTGATGAGCTTTCTTCTTCAGCAAAAGCTTCATTTAAGTTAAAACCAAGGCCAGGCGGTCCGGGTTGTCTGGAAGAGCTGGCTTGGTAAGGCATCCCGGAAGCATCTAGGGACATAAGCGGAGCATCTAACCACTGATGAATCCAACCTGTGGGTGTCGTAGGTGTTGCAGCATTTTGTGTATACGCAGGTGGCGTCAAATTAACCGGCGACGTTGGCATATAACAATCCTCCATTGTATAGGGTGGTTGATAAGAAAAGTCAGGAGAAGGCATATTTGGAGGTGTGGGTTGTGATGGATAATAATATGACGGATATGGATCGAACGGATGCACTGGTGGCACATAATACATGCCGGGATCAGGTTGTGGCGGTGGTGGCATCGTAAGTTGTTCATGGACCACTCGTCTACGACGACGATGAAGACCTTGTCCTTCCACCCGTCCAGCAGGGATGTCATCGCTGATTTGTGATTCTTGTGCAACCTGAGAAGGGGCGGGAGCTGAGACTGCTGCTGTTGTAATTCTATCTACTTGACGACAAATCTGCAAACAGTGACTTAGTTCGTGTCTCATGTTCTGAAAGGTGAACGAACTTTTCCCTTCTGCCGTCACAGTGAAATACATTCGCTCCAAGCTATCAACCCACATCATATATTCGGAATTGGGTGGTATGTGCCCTTCCCCTTGAAAATGATCATTTTCCCAAACAAAATGCATTCTCTGATCCCATTGGTCCACATATATGGCATGTTTGGCACTCCAATTTTCAGCTGTCTTTCCCTTCAAGGTAACATCATGTAGTTTATCTGGCTGGGAGGGAGGTCGTGGAATATGCTGATGCATACCAAACTGTCGCATACAACAATCTGGCTGGTGCCACTCGATAATGTGGAAGCAAATGAGTGGCACAATGGCTCTCCATATTTGAAGTCCATCTAAACAATATGGTGGAAGTTGAATCATGATTTCAGGCGTGTATGGAACCCACACAATCTACAAAACGGAGTAAAGAAGTTAGGTGAATTATTTGAAAACAACCAATAATTTGTACAAGTAAGAAAAGAAAATAACTAACATCTGTGCTCTCCATAATATCAAAAATATGTCTGTAGTGAGTTATTGAATTGTTTTGAGCGACATAACTCACCGAGCCAACCCACCTATTATAATGGGAAAAAAATCCAATTATTACATTATCATAAAATTATAATTATGAACAAAATTTATTTAAATTAACGTCGAAGGTTTATGCATGTTTCTTACCGTGTACCAAGTGGCATGGAAGGCTGCAATTCCGGGGGTTGAGGTGAAATCTTAGGGAAACGCATCCATGCTCACAACTGAATGAGTACACAGGCCCCACCAATCTCTTTATGATTGTAGTCAGTGGCCTTGCATAGTTCTCGATATAGGTAACTAAGAACAACAGACCCCCAACTATATGTGCCGGCCACATCAAGATCCGCTAAAAGTGGTAAATATCTTAATGAGACATATCTACCTGAGTGATCTGCAAATAACAAACCACCCATTAGTCGTAATATGAATGCCCGTGTATATTGTTCTATCTTAACTTCATCGTGGGCATGTGCATTAAAGTCTCCAAAATGTTGATCTAGCCACTTCATTTTAAGATGCCCTCCCATAATGTCCGCATCTGATGGAGCTAGACCCAACAACTGTTGGATTAGAGGATGCCAATTAGCATAAGTTATGCCTGTTATAGCTTCACCATCCGCCTTCAAACCTAGTTGAATATTTACATCTTGAAGAGTGATGGTACACTCTCCTTGGGGCATGTGGAATGTGTGTGTCTCTAGTCTCCATCTTTCAACCAAGGCAGATATCAATGAATGATCTAGTTGAAAAAAATCAAGTGCAGCGGCACCCAAAAAACCAGCTCGGCTAAGAAGAGGTTTAATTTCTTCCGGCACTTGGAGGGCACGTCCGTGTCGGTCGCCAGATCGCCTTATGAATAATACTCTATCACGTTCACCATTCCATACATGCTCAGAAACATGTACTTCTTGTAACCGTAACAGAGATGTATCATTTGGACCAGGGTGAATAACTCTTTCAGTAGCCATATTTAGAACAATGGAAACTTTTTAGAGAACGAGAGAAATTTAGTTATGTAATGAGCAACTATAAATCACAATAGAGCAAGCGAATGCGTTTCACGTAGTGTGCACATTCCATTATATAGGCAAGGTGAAGGTGTTCCACGTAGTGTCCACCCCTCCAAAATTTTTTCACGTGATACAAAAATCTCTTCTTTTTGCATTTTCAATGAGAATCTCTGTTTTTCTGATCATACAGTGAGATTCTTTGACTACTTTTTCGGTTCCCCGTGGGAATCCTTTGCTTCCCAACGCGTGAATGTAGTGTCCCGTCCAACAGTCTGAAAAGGGGGGACAGTCAAATGCGCAAACTGAAATTGCGATACACAATACGCAAACTACTTTTGCGTTTCCCCATGTAATGAGCAACTATAAATCACAATAGAGCAAGCGAATGCGTTTCACGTAGTGTGCACATTCCATTATATAGGCAAGGTGAAGGTGTTCCACGTAGTGTCCACCCCTCCAAAATTTTTTCACGTGATACAAAAATCTCTTCTTTTTGCATTTTCAATGAGAATCTCTGTTTTTCTGATCATACAGTAAGATTCTTTGACTACTTTTTCGGTTCCCCGTGGGAATCCTTTGCTTCCCAACGTGTGAATGTAGCGTCCCGTCCAACAGTCTGAAAAGGGGGGACAGTCAAATGCGCAAACTGAAATTGCGATACACAATACGCAAACTACTTTTGCGTTTCCCCATGTTGTCAACTCACGTGTGACTCTGCTGGAACAACCTTCGTAACACGCGTTGTCAGTCTGCGTTTCGCATTACGCAAACAGAAATTGCGAAAAGCAAAACTCAATCTGAGTTTGCGCGTTTCATGGTGTTCTGACACGTGTCCTACATGCACGCAACCATGCATTATCCATGCACGTTTTATATATTAACTAACGTAAATTAAGAATTAAATTAAATAAAAATTTAAAATATAAATTAAATTAATATGATTGAATAATTTAAAAAACAAAGGGGTGTTACGTAGAGTAGAAAAAATTATCGGTGAAAAAACTAAGGACGTTAATAAGGAACCCAAATTACATATTACAAGTAAAGAGTTATGGATCAAGTTCAATGTCATTATCAGTTTCACGTTGGTCTTGTAAGTATGAAGGGCAAATTCGACGATTGTGTCCCACACGGTGATAATGGCTACACCTTTGTGTATTTTGAGACTCCGTCCAGTCCATTTCATTTCTTATTCGTCTTGACTTTGGACGACCTTTACCACACATGGTTGAGAAATCCGGAATAATCCGGGGACCATTATAATCTCGCATGTTTTCTTCGTTTCCAATCGGCCACCATTGTGCAGAATATGCTTCAACAATATTATGGATGGAGTATACTGGATCAACAAATTGAAAGAAGTCAATGCTCACAGCAGCACAGGCAACTATTGCATGTGAGCATGGAAATCTAAATGCTTGAAAGGCTCCATACTCACAGTAGGATTTGTTTAAGATTACTGCCCATGTATGACCACCCCTTTGTGTAACTGGATTGAATGTCTCTTCCACCTCAAACTTGGTTGATTGTATGTCATATCGCCGCACTCTATGGGAACATGCATCCTCCTGATTTTTACTAAATATCTCTAAAATTTTTTACAGTATCTTCGTCCAGCACCTAGTTCTGACCTTCCTTCAGCCCCACGTTTAACAAAATACTCTACCAGACGGCATAAATACACTTGACCAATGCTGTTATTGGTAAATTTCTTGCACCTTTGAATATCTTGTTCACAGCCTCAGACAAGTTAGTGGTCGTGTGTCCATATCGACGTCCTTCATAGTCATGTGCAAGGCTCCATTTTTCTTTTGAAATACCGTCAATCCACCTTTGAATTTCAGGACTAACCTCACGAAACTTGGTGAGATTGCGCTCAAAATGATGGATGCAGGTTGTATACCCTACATTAAGGTTAAAAAAGTATTTACAAATATTATACAAAAACAAAAAATTAAAAGATTAAAAAAAACCATACACATGTACCTAGCTTCAAAAGGTCCCCCTTTAATTTTGCATTTTTAAATTTGTGATTGAAGTTGCTACCAATATGACGAATGCAGTAAACATGATAAGCACTTGGTGGCTGCCACACAGCGGCTCTTGCCACGGCCGATTTAATACTAGCATGTCGATCAAATATGAGACATATTCCTTACTTTTGGGTCACATGTTCACGTATATTGGCTAAGAACCATGACCAAGCCACCAATGTCTCTCCTTCTACAATAGCAAATGCAAGAGGCAACCCACAACTATTACCATCTTGACAGGTCGCGATTAAAAGTGTACCTCGATATTTCCCATACAAGAATGTGCCATCAATTTGTATAACCGGCTTGCAGAAATTGAACGCATCACAACATTGTTTGTACGTCCAAAACACACGATGAAAAGTCCGAAACCGATGATCAACCTGGTGATCATAAACAAACTGCTTTGTCTCAATTTTATAAGCTGAACCAGGGGAGTACAACAACATTTTGTCCAACCATTGAGGCAGTAGTGCATATGACTCATCCCAATCTCCATAGACCTTCACTATCGCCTTTTGCTTAGCCTTCCAAGCCTTTCTATAGGAGATTGAATAACCAAATTGGACATTAATCCTTTCTTGTATCATTGAAATAGAGACTGATGGATCTATGCCAACCATTCCTACATCACATTCAAGAAAACATTTGAAAACAATGTTCATTCAACATAATTATAAACAATTGCAAATTTTAACTTTATATGAAATCAAAATATCTTACCCAGGATGCAGGAAGACACAAATTCCGAATCCAACTTCTTGTGATCTTGAGAGAGCATTGCATTCATACATGTATGTTTACCACCTCATTTAGAGATGACCCATTTCGTTGAATTCTTACCTAACATTGCTCTCATCCGCCACGGACAACCATCTGAATAGTTTCGACACTTCAACGTGAAATATGTTGGCTTAGATTCGACAACAAAAAAGGTTTGGTGTATCTTCATTGAATAGTGCTTGACAGCCATTTAAACAGATTGTTTGCTATCAAATTGCAAACCAACATATAATTCATCTCCTACTTACCAGGATCCATGCTCATCCACCCCGGGGGATTCTGTCTCTTGATCAGGATGGTTCCAATTTATAAAATTATAATGAGGAATTAAATTCCAATAAGGTGCTTCTGTTTGACCTGTACATTAAAATGTCTGTTAAATTACTAATGTCAAGGACGTACAAACAGCGTAACATAGACATAACTTACCTTGTTGTCGTTCGTTGTCATCATGCACATGGACTTGTTCTGGTGAATTCACAGGAAATGTTGGGGGCATTCCTGGATCAACATTGGCATCAAAGTCACCCTCAACATCAGTATCAAATGAATCCCCCCCAGGAATTTCGCCTTCATCGTTACAATCGTCACTATCCTCGATACAACAATTCGAATTCATGTTGAAATCGATATCATTCTGCTCACCTTGAGGTTCAACTATGTTGACATCTTAGATTCCCATTGAGAGTTGAGTATCCACATTAAAAGATTGGACAGGTAATGATGAACTTCCAGCATTGTCAATATCTGCATACAATTCTAAAACTGTCATCAATGGCTGCTGTTGAAATGCGTGGATCATACACTCAACATCTTCATCATCACAAATTTGAAGAACTGTATAGGTGGTTGGATTTTCAGATATTAGGAACCTACAACTCAAAGTAGATACAATTTGGTTGGACGAAAGATTTAATTTTTTGTGAATCTTCCTCTTCAATAAATTATAACTAATTCCCCGTTTATCTGTATAGGTCTTTTGTCACCTTCAAACATTATACCATTAACCCCTTCAAACCTTCTACCATTCCAATATATAAAAATAATAATTTGACTCATTTCTTATAAAATAATTTATTACAACAGATATAAATACGACCAACAAAAACAATTTAATCAAGATGAGAGAAAAAAATCAAGTTACTTTCACGTATTGCACAAGAGAAGTTTTTTCACGTATCTCTCCATTTAAATAGAAGTCAGGTTGGGTAGTTTGAGTCTTCCTAATGCGCAAACTGAGTTTGAGTTTTTACAAAACTCAAACTCAATTTGCGATTCCCTTTGTGATAGATTAGACATTCAGATTCGTCCTTCAATATTCTGATTCTCTTCAATATTCGTTCGTCCTTCAATATTCTGATTCTACATTGGACATTCAGATTCGTCCTTCAATATTCTGATTCTCTTCAATATTTGTACTTACGCGATTCCCCACCAAATATGCAAACTCAATTTGCGTTTTGCACAATGCGCAAACTGAGTTTGCGCAACCCAATGCTAATGCGCAAACTCAGTTTGAGTTTCCTGTTGCGCAAATTGACATTGCGCATCCTCCCACACCAGATTGGTAATTAGTTTCTGCTCCACATTATACTGGTATTTTTTTTTTAAATTGACATACTTTGGTCAAAAAGCCAACAGAGTGTAAAGCCTTCAAGTCCTATTATTCCATTTGAGTGTTATGGAGAATACATGTTCCGAATGCCGGTGATTGTGTTTTGTGTGTTAGCGATGTATGTAGTGTTGTCACCGGATGAAATTGAACGATGAACCTAAATCCAAACAATTAAATTAAATTAAATTAAATTGATTTGAATTAATTTGATTTATCGGTTCATTTCATTTTAAACATGAATTAAATCAAATATAATTGATTCAATTTTCTATTTTTTCATTTTTTATCCCGAAGTCCTGAACCAAGCTGATTAATTTTTTTTTGTTTTAAATTTATACATTTTAGTTTTTAGTAGTTAAAACTTTGTTTTTATATATCTTTTTTAGGGCTGCATATGAGATGGACTGGTTGGATTTGCACTACTTTTGGACCCAACCCGATTAACCATGTTCGGGTTGGGTTGGGTCGATTTTGTAATTTTTTTTGTTATGAATCCAACCCAAACCAATCAAGATCGGGTTGGGTGATCGGGTCATGTGATGAAGTTCTGGCAAGCGTACCAAAATTTCAGCAGTATAATAGTAAGTATGAGTTTGTCGTATCCACAGGGAATGGTTCACTTCGTATTTTACTAGTGATCAGTCTATCAAGTAGAAAAACGGTATTTTGATGATTGTTGTGCTGAAAATAAATTGCATAAAGTAAAGAAATAATTGAGAGAGGGTAAAATACGTTACTTGGATCAGGATTGAACTTCGCATCATCGCACCCCTTTATGCACGTGATTTCAATAATATTTATGAATATATCTTTATAATATCCTAGCCAAACTATGTTATCCCCTGCCGGTGTCCCGAGATACTCAAAAGTAATTCATGTGGGTTCTCCCAAGCGACAAATTACTCTGGCTTGATTGCTATACTTTTCCGTTTGTTAACACTATCAATTCGCCCTATCGACCTATAGTGTCAGCTATGAAGAGATTGCCTAGTTCTTCTTCAATGATCACTTTCTCCTATATATAACCCTATAGTAACTACTATGAGTACTTTTACCAATCAGAATTTTAGGTGTCCTATGTCTAGGCTTTCCCAAACTCGATGTTGAATTACAAAACCATTTACCAATGCATTTTATAAAAACAACCTATAACTCCATCACAAAGGCGGAAGCTACGCATTAAGCAAAGTATAAAAGTACCGATATTATAAAATAGGGATTCATAAATAATAAAGAGAATTCACATACACTTTGGGGATTGAATCAACTACATTCAATCCTACTGAGACGCTTAGCTACGCATGGTAGCCATTACAACCCAATGGAGAAGCTGTCACCTTGCTCCAATCCTAGCTCTGCCTTTGTCGTCTCTCTAATCTCTCCTCTATTCTTAGACTCTCTACTTCCAGCCCCCTTTGATCTTTACAAAAGGTCCTATTTATAGACCAAGGAAATCTATCTTAAATCTGGAAGGAATCTATTTTGAAAACAGATCTAAAAAATAAATCTGCGCAGCTGCGCTTCACTTGCGCTCAGCGCAAGTGAAGCGTGAATTACAGAATGCTGCGCTCCACCCTGCGCTTAGCGCAGGTGGAGCGTGGAACGCGTGACTGCTTCTTCTATTTCCTCTTTTAACAACTTGATTTCTTCCTGATCTTATCTTTGTTTGCTTGGCTTTCCTTGGGAAGTTATCCGCAGAATCCTTGTTTAAATGGCAGCTGATCTTATCTTTATTTGTTCTAATTTAAACTTCAAATCTGCAGATCCTATCCTCAAATGATGCTATCCTCTCTCCTCATTTAAATCTCCTCATAAATCTGCAAAATCAACAGATTTTATATTTAAATAGCATCAAATTCAAATTCAAATCAAAATAAACACAATTATTACAATTATTACTAAAAAGGAATTATTTTGGGGCCTAAATTACTATTTTAACATTGATAAGTGCAGTAAAAATACAAGAATATATCATATAATTTACTCTTATCATCATGATAATTAAAAAATCAGAAAAAATAAAAAAAAATCAAATTTATAAAAACTAGTTATTTTTTATCACCATTTGGACTTCATAAGTTATATAAACCTATAGTTCTATGATTTTGATACTTTGGCCATATAACTATTTCAGAAATTTTATAAATCAAAACTAGAAAAATTATGACATACACTTTCCACACACAATTTAATTCAAATATTTAGTACAATGCAGTAAAGAGCTGTCCCAAATAGGATATTCCACAACCATAAAAGTCTGTATCTCACAAATTAACAAACTAAAATTCTATTAACAGTATTTTTTAATTAAATTTTATTTTATTGTTACAAAATTTAATTCAAATAAAATAACTATTAATAATATAATAAATTTTTATATAAGAGGTCGGGTTGGGTTTGGTAACTTTGGTACATCGGGGTGTACTTACCTAGACCCGCTACCCAACCCAAGTTGGTCATGTTCATGCTTACCCAATCCAAACAGACCCGATAACCCAACTCAACCCACTAAATAGTGATTGGGTTGGGTTGGTCGGGTCAACTAGACCCATATGCAGCCCTATCATTTTTCATTCATTTAAATCTCATGATCTAATTTAATATTACTAGACATCTTTAGTTATATTTATTATATCCAAATCCGTTATTATATTTTAGATAAAAGAGATTTATGATGTATATAAAATTATAATTATAGAAAAGACTAAATATTAATTAAAAGTAACATCAATGTTTGTAATTACTTTTACAATTGTCTAAAATCATTGAAGAACTAAAAGTCTTTTGACCTCATAGTAATATAAATTCAAAAAATTTATATAAAAAAAATGAAGATTAAAACTTGAAAAAATATAATAATTTATTTTTCTATTTCAACTCAATAACCCGAACCAAACTAATCTTAATTTAATTTGAAATTAATTTTACCCTAAATCTCAACCAAATTGATGCGTAACTAGTAATGAGCCCGTGCTCAGCACGGGATTGAGTTATATTATATCAACTACTAATAGAAAGCTCTTAGTTCACAACCCATAAAGGATTAGGTAACTAAACTACACAACCCATAATGTAGGACGCATCCAGACATCAACTTGTAAAATGAGGGCCAATTGAACTTTTAGCAGCAGCCACAACGTTAATTGATTGGAAAAGAACTATGATAACTTAAACATAGACACAACGTTAGTCATTTTTTGGAGACCAATGGACACATATCTTTGTCTATTAGATCACCAATATCCAACTCAGCATTGATGTCAGAAGTCAGATAGCTGAAAGAGCCACTGCTGGATGATGAAGGTTGGCCAATATCACACCACAAAGGATTGAAATATTCAAGAAAAGGTGCACTTCCATCAGAATTGCGTGCAAGGTTGCTAAGATAATCTGCATGCACTTCTAGTTTTCCTAACGAACGGGCTACCCTTGAGGTTGTCTGGTGAGATGTATATACCAAGAAATGTCAGATCCGCGCATACATGCTAATTTTCTGTTTTAAACAATGGATTCAGAACAAACAGGGGGAAAAGAAAATAAGGGCAATAAATAGAAGTTGTAAACATGGAATAAGGGATCTCAATTTAAAGGAGTATTCATGTGTTCTTATCGAACCTCGGGACATGTCATAGACCTCCATTTACCACTCATCACAGTAGGGTGGCCCTCCATCAAAGTTCACAGCTCTCATATAGGTGCACGATAGGTACCACCAATGGGAGCTTTCAAGAATTTCCATTATAGTGCCCAATATTATGAAATTGCCATCCTACAATAAAAAGCATGAAGGCAGAATGAAACATGCAGTGAATTTTCAAAGCAATATTGATATCCATTTTTTCTATTCTATTATCTCCATGAACTGGATCAGCACACCAACACTCTTCTTTGGGTACAGCTTGAAGAACCGATCCCAGATTGAGACGGGACGATCTTTCTCAGAGACAATTGAGATTGCAACATGAAATTCAATCTCATGCACGGCGAGGCTTTAAAAAAATTGACAAAGTTAGAGGATGCAAGTACGAAACAAAATATGTGAAGAATTAAAATTCAGAAATAATGACAGAAAGGAAAAACTCTATTACATAATTCTTTACCTCTCCTTGAAGGACAAAGCCTCTGGAAAAATAAGATTCCACCACAATTTGGAAGCGTTGATGAGGTTTTGGATCCCCACCTCACCTGAAATTGAAATACAATGAATTGATAGCATACATAACTTAAGGAACCTAGATACTCGTGAGCGAAATTAGATAAATATGGAATTAAGGGATGTGAATACCCTTATACAAATTGACATGGGCAAATTATATGATCATTATTGGTAGGCCATATCTCGGAAGAGCAAGGAAACCATTCATAGTATCAACCAAATCTGCAAAGACAGCGCATCTAATTTGTCCCCTGGAAATAGAAGGCCGATAACACATTGATTAGGCAAGAATGGAAATAACGATTGGTGGGTTGGTTCATAACAGGAAAGAAAGGGTAGAAAAGCATAAGGGATTGAGATCGGTATTCACGTTTCGTCGACCATATCAACCATCATTAAGCGCGTGTCCACCCTTCTCTCGCAAGGTTCATTTCTTTTGATACAGATGTTACTAAACCCATAAAATCTGTTCACCGGTTGAATAAAAAAACAAAAAAGGAATGAATGCATTACATGGGTGATTTAAAAACCATGAATGGTATGAAATAAACTCACCAATGAGGTTATTAGAGAAGGCTTTTAATTGGGTTTCATTTTGACAGCGAAAAAGAGTTCAGGAAGATGAAAATTTAATATAACTTTTTGAAATAAAAGAAGTCATAAAATCCAAGGAATACTTAGAAGAGAAACACGATTCATTACACAACAATATTCAACATTACAAAAGTGAAAAAGGAAGAAATTTGACAGAAATCAAGAAAAAGATAACATGAAGACCAAGAAGACACCTAAAAACTAAGGTCCCAACATGACTTTCATTCAATCTCAAAACCTAATTACAAATTGATCCTAATGACTAAGGTTCAAACACTTATTCTTCAACAAAATTAGTCCTGATTAAAAGAAAAACTAACCCAAATGGCTTTTCCATGAAATTCTTATGTATGACATGGAATTGGTGACGATGTAGTTCCCGAATTTAGATCATATACTTTCCTCTTGTTTTTATTTGGTTAAATTAATATGGGAATAACCAATAAAGACGTACACAATCTTACCAGTTGATAGTGTGATACTACTATGAAAGAAAGACCAAAATTAATTTGATGCATGCAATTATGCAGATTCCAAAACACTTTTACTAGTGGCCACATTATGGGTTGGAGCATAAAAGTATGAAGAATGAAGTTGGTCTCTACAAAAATTGACCAGATTTAATATGGTTGTACGTATTTTTATGTTTTCCTATATTTAGTAAGTGGTTTAAGTTGAGCAAAATATATCCTTTAACCCTCTAATTAGTTTGATTTTAGAATAAATATACACATACAAAACATTACAATGGGGAAACCTAATATTATCATGTGCTTCACCCATGGATAAAGGGAATAAAGCAATATGACATAAATAAATAGAAATTAAGAGAGATACACAAATACCAATTGTTAGTAACTAAACTTGAAGCACCAAATCAGAAAGGAAAAGGCAATCAACTAATCATTAATCATCTAAGGAAGACAAACAGGCTTGCATACAGGGTATCCAATGAGAAAAATGAGCAAGGAAAGAGGATCAGCTTATCAAGGGTAACGACTCAGAAAAAAAAATTGCAAAGAATAATACTCATCCATTATATACTTCATATATGCAACTAAGATAAAATAAAATAAATATAAGACCCCTAATATAGAAACCAAATTACCTCTCTCTCTATATATATTTGCTTAAACTTCCACTATTGTCCATGAAGATCCTTTACTGCAAACTCCTGAGTTGGGATTTCTTAGGTCATGTCCTACAATATAAAAATAAAAAGCATCTAAGTTTAAAAAAAAAATTATTTTTTTAATTAAATCAAGTTTACCTACAATGCTGCAATTGCTGGATCACTTTACCTTACATTTGCTGTAAGCTTCCTTTGTCTCTCACCACATATTTCTGTTGTGGCATTCTGTAAACGAATCTTTAAGTACAGTATTGCTTGAGAGGCACTGAGTAGTTATGTAGTAGCTCAAGGGGCTACAATGACTCTTGAGATTGTCCTTTCTTAAACACAATCAGGAAAGAATATTAAAAAAAATTGCATTTTAACTTTTATTTCACTCTCTATAAGGGTTTTCCCCTAGTTTCCTTTCATATTCTTTGACTGAAATCCATTCAGAGAGGAGGAAACAAAAAGAATCATCGTAGCTAGTTAAGTTGTCAAACATATGAATATGAATAATTCTAAAGTTAGATTAACAACCACAAGCCCATGTATGACTGGACTAAGAAACATGCTTTATTCTGTCAACAATTTTTCACACTCTTTGATACACTAATTTCCCTTGATATTAATTAAACCCAAAATCCACTACAGACAACACCATCTTTAATCACCCATTTTACCTTACTATATCATTAATGATCAGTCTGACCACGGTAAAGGATCTTGTTTTCAAATTTACAACCTTCTTTTTGTATAGAAATTTTTTACTCAATGTCACAAAAGCTCCCTGAACTTACCAGATTTTTAATTCTGAAAATAGCAAATGAAAATATATAACTGATGATTTGTGTGACCTAAGATTAAAATCCATGAGATGGAATTTATCACTGGTCACTACAATTCATTCCACAAATGTTATACGCACCTGTGATTTAACCCCCACAGTGTTCTGGCCACTTTTGATTGATACTGGTTCATTTGCAAGCACACTTTTAAGACGATTAAGAAGTTCTTTAGCTTGGCAAGATCCAAAAACTGGATTTGCATCCTGAATGGTGGATCCATTAGTTGTTTCAGTATAAAGCTTCAGTACAGGCTCTGCAATTTGTTACAAACTGCAGACTGTTGCAGGTTCACAAGTTTCCCATTCTGCATCTCACTTCAGTTTGAAACCATAAATGTCAACTATAAGCTATAACCGAACAGAAGTACCAAATCTTGAAAAGGTCATAAGCCTAAGTAATTTACCTTGAAAAAGTAACCATGCTCGGCAGCAATTTCCAGATTTTCACAAGGAGAAAACCATTCAGCAAGTGTCTTTCGATTTTTAGCACTGACAAGAAACACCATGTTATTCTTATCTCTACACAAAGTACTAAACATTTAAATTGAATTACTGGTTGGGCCCTTATCAGTGGAAGCCTGAGGCATTAGTGTGCCATCATAATCCAGAAGGATAGCCCTAGTTGCAGTTCGCTTGTAAGTTGAAACTATGTGCTCCATTGAGAGCTTCCCGAAGTTAGGATCAAGTGCTACAAGTCTAAAACTTAATCCAAAGCCAATTCCCCACCACCTTCGTCGCACAAGATCATTGCAAGTCCTTTCCAAATCTTGCAAGAAGCTACGAGCCCAGTACCCAAAATCTTGCATGTTGACTGATGATATATGAGGGTTTGGTGAACATGATTTTGTCCTCATTGGATAGAAAAGACTGCAATAATAATAATAAATCAACACTTAAAACAGAAATAACTAATCTTCACAATAAAGAATGCAATAAAAATTGAAGAAGAAATGGTTACGAAGACTACACTAACAACTTACCATTATGCCCCACATAAGAGCAAAGTACTTAATTTTAGGCTTGTAGCAGTAGTGAAAAAGGAGCCGGCCAGAGAAGGGTGAACCCTCCGGTGTAGTGGCGTGGTGGCAGAGTAAAAAGGAAAATGCATGAAAGAGAAAAAAAAAACATAGCTTCACACAGATGCTATTTAAGCGTCCTGCTAGTCCCACGGACGTCAAATAATATTCCAAAGCCAAAAATCCCTCCAATGGTTGCCGATTTTAAATTTCAAAAATTGTTGGATAAGAAATGTTAATCCCCCGCCTAATTGTGTCATGTCTGGATTTTCCAGGTGGCAATATAATGATGTGAAAGGTAAAATAATATAATTGTATTTTATGAGGAATGTTTGAGCTTTTGATAGTTTTTTCGATCTTGTGTTAATTGCTCCGTGGGACCGGGAACAGATGTGGTTACGTTATGAAGAAAAGGCGTTAACTTTGATGTTATGTATGCAAACTAAAACAACCATATGGTTGGAATTCAATACTCTCTTGTTAGCAATGATGCTTAATCCAGTGGACAAAAGAACGACAATTGGTAAATGCTCAATGACCAATAAATAAAAGGCTGGAGGACAAACAATCGTGATTAGAATAATGTTAAATACCCCAATGAATAGTGATTATATTAGTTTTAAAGTTAGTGAATTGTAAAATAATAGATAGATAAATAGATAATAGATATTTGTTTCTATTTATCTTTCCCATTTAAAAGTTCAAGAGAATATTAATTACATTTTTCTACTTTTACCCTTAATAAGAGAGATAATAGGTGAAAAAATTAATGTATAAAATATGGAGACATATGATATATTGGAAAAAAAAAACAAAATAAATTTAATTGAATTCAACGCATTCATTGTATTTCTTATTCAACACAATAAATTTAATGTAAATAATAAATTAGTAAAATACACAATAAATTTGATGTAAATCAACATATTTTATAATGTTACCACATCCAAACTTTAGTATCAATGTTAACAAATATATTTTTACTCATGTGTATAAATATCTACAAATTAAACAATTATAATGTACATAATATATTGGGAAAAAAATAATTTTGATGTAAATCAACACATTTTATTATATTACCAAATCCAAATTTTAGTACCAATATCAACAAATATATTTGTATTCATGTGTATCAATATATACAAATTAAATAATTTTACATTGAATAAAAGAGATGACACGATTTTTGACTAACAAAAAGTAATAATAATAATAATAATAAAATAACTCATATAATATTTTATAATAAACTGAATGAATAATAAAAAAATATTAAAAAACCTATAGAATTGTATAATTATAGATAGATTATAGATTAGGAAAATACACAATAATTTTGATGTAAATCAACACATTTTATTATATTACCACATCCAAAATATAGTACCAATCTCAACAAATATATATGTACTCATGTGTATCAATATCTACAAATTAAATAATTTTACTTTGAATAAGAGAGATGACACGACTTTTGATAGCAAATGATAGTAATAATAATAAAATAACTTATAAAATATTATAATAAGTTGAATGAATAGTAAAAAAAATATTTAAAAACCTATAGGATTGTATAGTTATAGATAGATAGATAAAAAAGTTAATTAAATGATTAGTCCGTTATTTGGGACTCATAATTGAATCTGACATGTAACTTTTGTTAGTCAACTCATCAGGTTAACAGATCTCACTAACGGGATAGGTACCACGGTTTGGGGGTTTATAAAGTTTAGGGACAAAAAATACATGATTTAAAGCACAAGGATGGAGACTAAACTTGACCGAAACTATAGGGACGAAAAATATGTTTTTCCCAATAATTTTGATGTAAATGATCAACACATTTTATTATATTACCACATCCAAACTTTAGTATCAATCTCAACAAATATATTTGTACTCATGCGTATCAATATCTACAAATTAAACAATTTTACTTTGAATAAGAGAAATGACACGATTTTTTATAACAAAAAATATCAATAATAATAAAATAATTAATAAAATATTATAATAAATTGAATGAATACTGAAAAAAATTCAAAAACCTATAGGATTGTATAATTATAGATAGATAAAAAGGTTAATTAAATGATCAGTCAGTTATTTGCGACTCATTATTGAGTTTGACATGTAACTTTTGTTAGCCAACTCATAAGGTTAACAGATCTCACTGACGGGGTAGGCACCACGGTTTGGGGGTTTAGAAAGTTTAGGGACAAAAACACATGATTTAAAGCACAGAGATGAAGACTAAAGTTAACTGAAACTATAGGGACGAAAAACATATTTTTCCCTAATTATATTTTAACTTATCATCTATAATCCAATGGATAAAAAGAAATGTCTATATCATATTGGACATTTGAATGTAGAAAACTTTAATGGATTAAATTATTCTAATATAATCCAATGAATAGTAAAATAATAATAAAATAGCTATTACTTTGTATAATTATAGATAGATAAACACCGCTACATGTACCATGAATCAATTATCCGTTATAAATATTTTCTTAGGCTCTCTTTTATTTAACGAAATATAAGGTTATTTGCACCTACACTATTAGATGAGGGACAATGATTTTATTCAGTTCAAATCTTACTCCAGCTTAGACCAAACCCACTGGCCAGTTCAAATATTAGTTTTTTATAATTTTTTTATGAAATTAATTTTTTAATTCATTTCATACTTATAATTCACTTAGCATTTCCTATCACAATTTTGGGAATTCTAAAGACACAAGAATAATACCATCCATATAAAATTATTATTTGTTAGTCCTTTTTAATCCTTGATTCTGAAAATATTGATATACATAAATGAATTAGTTTCGTCAACTTGTTCATACTTTCAACTTTTCATCAATAATTATTCATTAGGTTTAACAGAATTGCTTATGGAGCATGACAATTATATATGCACATGTTAAATACCATTTGATCTTTCAAGGGAATTAGTTTCAATTTGATATCTGAATAATCACAAAACCAAAACAAATTATACTTAAACTATGTCACTGAATTAGGGGGGTTGTTATCAATTATTATTGTTATGAAGAAAAGAAAAGAAATGAAATTAGTTTTGACCATATCTTGATAGGAATGAGGGATGAAGCATTTGATTTGAGGAATGAGCATGGTTTGAGGGATTTGCAAAATGGAAGGGCATAGGGTTAGGGAGAATAGTAAGTAACCTTAAAAAGATTTAGTCAAAAGGCCACAAGTGACGGTTATGTGTAAGAAAGAGTTTTCCGTCATTTGGGCGCGAAATGTGGATTCAATATCGAGAAGAAAGAGAAAGCAGTTATTAAGCTTCAAGGAGGCAACACAAACACTTTAGGTCTCACAATCACACAAAGAGAGAGAGAAAGAGAAAGAGGATTGAAGAGAAGAGGAAAAAAAAAACTCAAAATGGCACAGGCACAACCTGAAGAGAAGATTCATGAGAAACCAGAAAAGGAAATCCAAGAAACAAGCAATTCCAACTTCAGATTCAATGCACAAGCACCTGAATTTGTGCCAAGATCACATACCCAGATGCCAGTTTCGGGTTATTTCTACCCCTGCTTTCAGATTCTTGGTGGCTCTGGCGATTCTGATTGGTTCTACGTTGGGGAACAGGACCCTTCATGTATGATCCCCACAACCAATGTTGCGCTACCCAATAGCTCCAAGAATATCCTCACACCTGATCTTCAGCAAAAGATTGTCAAACAGGTGCACCCTCTAATAAAAATGCATTCTTTCTTTGGATTTTAACATAAAAATGCATTCTTTCTTGACCTGTATTAAATGAATGATCTTTAGTTACTTTCTTTGGATTTTGCATCTAAGGGGTTGTTATTTTTATTAAATGAAGTTGATTTGAAATGTGAAATTGTGAGAAAAATGAGATTTTGATTAACCCCATTGTGAGAAATTGTGACATGTAAAATTCACATTGCTTTAATGATGGTGTGGATGTAAATAGGTGGAGTATCAGTTCAGTGACATGAGCTTGCTAGCAAATGAATCTTTCCAGAAACAGATGAATAAAGATCCTGAAGGTTATGGTAAGGATTTTGGAATGCTGTTTATTAGAACTTTGACTCTTGTTGGTTTTGGGAGATTGGAACTAATAATCTTATTGATTGTTGTTGGTTTTGTGACAGTTCCAATAACCCTTATTGCTTCCACCAAAAAGATCAAGTCTCTCATTAGTAACATTCATCTGCTTACCCAAGCACTCCGTTATTCTTCAAAACTTGTAAGTATTTTTGGATGGAACAAGGCATGATTTTGGTCTTCTTCAGTTTGCTTCTGACAATGTAAATTTTGAAGGTTTTGAGTGCTGATGGAAAGAAGGTTAAACGCAAACATCCTTTCACTGAGAAGGAGAAAGAGGATTTGCAGGTAAAAAAGCAATGAGATGGTGTTTTGTTTTCTCCTCATGGATCATCTCAAATTTTCTTCTCATTGTAGCATAATGCAAAGTTCTTTTCTTTTCCTTGCAGTCTCGTACTGTTGTGGCAGAGAATTTACCTGAGGATCATTCCCATCAAAATCTTCAGAAAATATTCACTGTTGTTGGGAGGTAGGTTTCTTCTGTCCACCCTTTTTCATTATATATGAACTTCAAATTCTTATAGTTTCTTACCTTTTGAAAACATTATGATTGATGGCTGATTTTGTGAACAGCGTGAAAACAATCAGAATATGCCATCCTCCAGAATCTAATTCTTCTCGGCCAAAAAGTGAATTCTTCATCAGTAACAAGGTACAAAAACAACACCATACCATATTACTATGTTGTATTGGTATTTATGGAAGACAAATGATACTTGTGAGGATTTCTTACCCTTTGCTACTTTCCCCCTCTCAAGCTCTATGCACTTGTGGAGTATGAGACAACAGATGTAGCTGAGAAAGCTGTGAGTCAATCCTTCAAGAACTTTAGCTTTAAGATACATATGATTGAGTTATTATTACATCAGTAACAGGGAAGAAAGAACTTTTTTACTTGATTAGGTTGAGAAGTTAAATGATGAAAGGAATTGGAGGAAAGGGATGCGAGTAAGGCTTCTGCTTAGATGCTCGGTATGTACATTTCAATGCTATTGTGTATCTCTCGAATTTCATATGCTTCTTATGATATTTGATTGTTTATCTAAACTATGCAGCCTAAATCTGTTTTGAAGAGTAGTAGAAAGTCAGAATTTGATGGCTATCTAGATGACGAAGACACTCTAAATTCTGAAGCTGCTGAAGATTCTTCTCATCCAAACAACACCGAACTATTTGAGACTAATGTAAGTTTCATTGCCTGCATAGACAGTAACATAATGTGTGGATGAGTTAGTCATTTCTTTCAAGTCTTAGGGCATCTTTAACTATGCAACTATGAGATTTTATAATTTCTCACACTTCCTCATAAATCTTTACTACTTTAAGCTCAATATCAGTTTTTAACCCACAATCTAAAAATTTTCTTATGTGGCCACACTTTTATATTTTATTATTTATCCCACTCTCGATAATATAACATATTTTTATAATTTTATCTCAAAGTGCAAGTGGAACCCAACCGAAAGAGAGAGCAACAGTTGCTCTTTGGAGAAACTCATTCTTTTTTCAATTGCTCTCCAATGAGATGTGAGTTGCTTTAAAAATTGTTTCTCTGACATAAATTGGGAGAACAACTCCTACAGAAGATGCCCTTAGGTAGAGTTTGGTAGAAGTGTTAGAAAAAGAAAAAACATGTCATATGGTTTCCATTCTATATCTGGCACATTTTAAAAATAGAACATAATAGAATGGAAAGATTTAAAAATAAGAGCATTTTGGTTTTACTAAAAAGAGTTGAATTAAGGAGAATAACTGAATAGAACATTTCATCCTGTTCTGTTCATAGGATGTGAATACTTTTCAGTCAGTGCTATATATTATAATCTCAAATCTTGAATAGGATGTGAATTCAGGGCATTCTTACAATTCATGTAATTTTATAGAAACATGGACTCTTATTCATATGCTGAGCCCTTTTACAGCAAACAAAAGCTTCCTTTCTTTGGATGCATCCCACATCATGAATATATCAATTTCACAGACATGCTCAATTCCTTAGAAAATGATTTTATTGAGCACTAGTCTTATTCGTTTCTTTTCATTCAATATGACAAATCCTTGTGTTTTTGAAGGTTGATGAAAATTCAGTAGGATCTAAGAAAGGATGGGCTAGAGGACGTGGAAAGGGCAGAGGACGCACTCAAAACCATACTGGACGTGGGCTGCTAGCCCCACCATCTCAATCAAGCAGCCTTGTCCAATGTGAAGCATCTACCAAACCCAACACTAAGGGCCCAAGAATGCCAGATGGTACAAAAGGTTTTGCCATGGGAAGGGGCAAGCCAATTAGTCCTTCTCCTGCTCTAGCCAGTTCACCTCAGGAGTAGTAGTAGTAGTAGTAATGGGTACTTATCAAGTTTTTTTCTTTTCCCTATGCTCTATAGTGCACCTTAGGAAATTTCTTTGTATTTCTCAACACAAGCAGCAAACTAATTTAGACTATGTGGGCTACAGGGGTGTGGTCCCAATCTTTTAGTTGTTACCAATTTAGTAATAATTCAAGGTGTATAGTGTTGTATGGTATGGCGGATCCTGATGACAATGGCCATAAAGATCCCAAATCTTGCTTTCTTAGCTTGCAATTTAGTGAGAGGTATATCGTTTTTAATCTCAAAAAATCAGTTTTTACTGTTATTGTACACTAAAAAAATAATGTCTTGAGCTTGAATAAGAGACTTAGCAGGAGTCAAGATTCTATCTCCCTCTGTCTAATTGTGTTCCCCCCTCTTCCCTAAAGCCAAGAAATCTTTTATTATCTACTTTGGTGTTTTCTACTTCTTCTATTAATTGGAGTTTGAGTAAGAAAGAAAGATGTGTGATCCTATTACCAAATTTCACCCACTGATAACACCTCTTCTTAAGAAACAATGGAATTATAATGCTGCTGCAGCTCACCATGTAACCTCCAGAGGGATGAGGAGTCTACAATCTCTACAGCATTTAAATCTAGATTCCACTTTTCGCTTTCTTTTAAATATGTTGCCAAATTTTTTCCTTGTTGAATTGTACGGAATATATCTTCTTGAACATTTTTCAAAGCTTTAGAGTTAACTTGGTTATCTCTGCATCCTTGACCAGATTCTTATAATGATCATGAGTAGCCTATACTATACAGCTTCAAACTTGAAGGGTCTAACTAACACCATTATTACCATGAAGACTTCCATATCTAAGTAAGATTGGATTATGGTCAGAATGTTTTCTACGAAGAACATCAATAGAGGAACCTAGAAAGTAGAAAGTAGGGGTGTTCAAAACCCCGTCCTTTTGACCCGTCCCAACCCGTCCTACTTGGGCCAGGTCTGTTCCTGTTAAGAATATAACCAAATCGGGTCTCATCGAGCCTCATTTTTTGACCCGGCATCGGGTTGAGTACGGGTTCGGGTTACCCAGCCCGTTCTTCATATACAAATATAATATTTATTACTTATGATTTGTTAATATGTAAAGTCTCAACCTTATTTTTTTCATTTTAAATAGGGTTTTTGAGTCTAAGTTTCCTTTATTTACCTTTAGAAAAACATTATATACATAAAATTATATAGTGATATAATGTTATTCTTGGTTTAGTGATGTCCCAAACTTTAAAAAAGTAAAAAATATTGCATACATTAAGAGATATTATATTATATGCAATATATTTATTAATATTATGAACTATTTTCTTTTGAACATTGTTATATAATCGTTTCATGATTATATTTAACTTATATATCGGGTCAACCCGGTCCTGTTCTACTCAGACCCGGTCTTACTTAGACTCGCACATCATCGGGTCTTTTCGGGTCTATGGACGGATTCGGGTCCATAGAATTGGGGCAGGGTTAGGGACAGGTAAAACCCGTCCCATGAACACCCCTACTAGAAAGGCAACCCTCCACACTCGATCAGATAATGCACGATCTAGTCATTTAGTTATAGGTTTTCCTTCAGGCGGTTCTCTGCTAAGTAAATCCCCATTTAGTTATTTAATTAAATTAAATCTTGATTGTTATCCATCCATTTAATTAAATTACTCATCCAGTCCAGTCCAATTATTTTTTTGTTCATAATTGGATTGATTGGATCGGATTTTCATTTGGATGGGCTGGATGGATAGTGGAATTTAATTAAAATCCACCAAATCCATCCATTTGCTATCCCTATTCAGGCCCGGTTGTTTGCTAAGTAAATCTCCCCTCAAAACATTCAAGATCTAAGAGGTTGCAAACATCCATCATTCTGAAAAATTAATCCACATGAACTTTGTAACAAACTCCTCCTCTTTGCTCTTAAGCAAATAAAATTTCATTGAAATCTCCAAGCAAGAGCCAGGGAAGGCTAAATGAAGACACAAAGTAGATAAACAGAAAAAAGAATTGCAGAGAAAAAATGTCATTACATGTTTTCCCCCTTTATACGGTGAATCCAAGTGTGTTTAAATTTCAAATAACTAAATACATAAAGAACTCATTTTCTTAAACTCATAAGGAGTTCCAAAATTTCAAGTGTAACAATGCAGTAGAAGCAAAAGGACACTGTGATATTGGATGAGGATGAAATTGAGGTGAAAAACCAAAAAGTATTGTAGCGACTAAAAACAAAATGATCATATTTATAGGGACTAAAAATAAATTTGAGCTAAATAACATATGTGGTAGGTTGATGTGACATTCTTTTAACCACGTTAGCTTAAAGTTAATAATAGTGACAAAAAAGTTAACAGAAAAAATTTTAGGGATGAAAAACCCAAAAAAATAAAATTATAGGGATCAAGTAGAAACAAAATGACTCAGGTTAGGGACTAAAAACTTATTTAAGCTTAAACAAAAAGCTGGAGTGTATAATAAATACGCACACTTAACATAATAAAATGCATTTTGGTAAAAAAAAAGTCAAATTTTTTTTTCAATTGGCTGGAACAAATACATTAAGGTTAAGCTATTGAAATAGATTAAAGCTTTAAAATTAAGCACATTAGTTGGGTTAGACTCAGAGAAAAAATACATTCAATTTATTGGCAGTTCTTGTATCCTTGTACATAAAATCACATTTATCTTTGCATATATGGTACAAGTTTCACCAAAAGCAATTTATATACTTATGTTCAATAACAAAGATTTAATTAATTAATCATAAGGGGATGTAGCTCAAATGGTAGAGCGCTCGCTTTGCATGCGAGAGGTACAGGGTTCGATCCCCTGCATCTCCAATACCATTTTTGAATAGGAAAATATATTGTAATTATTATGACAACATTTTAATTTTATTAATTTGTAAAATAAATCACATTGATTAAATGTAGACCTATGTATTACAACTAAAAGTCTACAACGTCCAAAGATGAAAGTTGGTCAAACGTGGGACAATGGCTATGGTTTGTGATGGATAAGGCTATTTTTTTTTAACTTAAATCACATGCATCCTTCACGAGAAATAATTATACTCGGGTCGGGAATATCCACATCATGATGAACAGAGCTAACTATTTATGAGTTTTTAAGTTGTTTTTATATGTAATGGGTTAATAAATAAAGGGAAAGATAAAATGAAGCAGAAAATGACGAGTTTTTATGAAATAAATGAGGAAATTATTGTGTAAATAGTATTATTAGTTTTTTTATCCATCTCTAAAATAGGTGTAAATATTGAAACAAATTAAAGTTTATCATGCATGAACAAATATAATATGTAAGTAAAGATGCATATAAGTAAAGATAATATTTCATATAATTCATTTTAAATCATTTTTGTCCAAAACACTTCGTAAAACATGTATCGCTCATTTTTAACCATTAATTCCAAAATCAATCCTACTCAATTCTAAATCAATCATACACATAATATAAATAAGATTAATTAACATTATCCTTACCCACATGTACACTTTTTCATATAAGCGCAAGTGATTCTAGAAATAAATGGTTGAGATGGATGATGCATGCTTTACGAAATGAATGAGTCCATCTGGTTTACATTTCTAGAAATGATGCACGCTTTACAAAATTATTTCGAGTCCGTTTGATTTACAGTTGAGTAGAATTGATTTTAGAAATGAATGATTGAGATGGATAATGCACGTTTTACGAAATACATTGAACGAAAGTGATTTAAAATCAATTTTCAAAACCATGGTTTTCTTCTCCTGTGGTTTAAAATAAACATGCTAGAAAACTTCCAGAATGCATTTACAGTCGACCAAGCGACATTAGATATTTTATAGGATCAATGCAATATAGCTTTCAAACATGAGATCCTAGTCATATTTTTTTAACTTAATTTTCTTATCAACCAGAAAATAAAACAAATTAATTTTTGTCCATAGCGGCCTAATATTTTATATTGCTTCTTTGTGTCATTGATCATCTTACAATTCTAAAAGTTTCTCTCTTTCTATTAACTGCGCATATGCACCTCTTAATTGGGTTATTCACGGTTGGATTTGAATTAGTTTTGAGGGAAAAAAATTATTCGATCTTATTATTGCGGTTTTATAATTTCATCATCCGATCGATTTTGATATTTTTTTTGGGTTAAATATATTTTTGGTCCCTAAACTTTCACCCGAATTTGGTTTTGGTCCATATTCTTTTTTTTTTCGTTGTTTTTAATCCCTGACGTTTTGAAATCATTGAAATTAGTCTCTTCCGTCAACTCAGTTAAATATAGGGGTGATGTGGCAAAGACTAATTTCAATGATTTAAAAACTTTAGGGATCAAAAACAATGGAAAAATAGATTAGGGATCAAAACCAAATTCGCGGATGAAAGTTTAAGGACCAAACCCGAATCTAGGTTTGGTCCCTAATCTTTATTTTTCATTGTTTTTGGTTCCTAACGTTTTCAAATCATTGACATTAGTCCCCGACGTCAACTCTGTTAAATATAAGGGTTACAGAAGGGACTAATTTCAAAGATTTGAAAACATTAGGGACCAAAAACAACAAAAAAAGATTAGGGACCAAAACCAAATTTGGGTGAAAGTTTAAAAATAAAAAACATATTTAACCCTATTTTTTTCAAATCCGATCCAATTTAAATTGGATTAGATTGGATCGATTTTCAGTTTTTTAAAGTGACAATAAATATTTTATAAAATTGATAAAATAATCAAGTAATAGTAAATATTTTATTATTCGAATTTATATTTATTAAAATTAATATAAAATTATATAAAAAGAATAACATAAGATATGAAAACTAATTTAAACATAGTTTTATATTGATATATTTATAGAAGAGTCAGGATCCGTTGACACCAGGTGTCAAACTTTATGAGTTACACCTCTTAATAATTTTTTGAAAAATGTGAATTTGATCAATCCAACCGTTGAATTGAAAATTCTTATAAGGTAGATCAAACCTATAAAATTTCATAAAAATCGAAAACTAATTGATACTTCATCAAACTAATTTATTTTAACGTATAATATGTTTTTAAAATATAAGTAAAAGTCTTCTATTAGATAACATACCTACGAATGTCCAAATTATCTGAAATTTGATATACATTATCATGAAGGTAATATAACGTGATTCAACGGTTGGATTGATCAAATTCACATTTTTCAAAAAGTTATTAAGAGGTGTAACTCATAAAGTTTGACACCTGGTGTCAACGGATCCTGACTCTTTATAGAAATATTAACATGATTTTAGATAATAAAATCATAAAAATATCAATCCTCAAATTTTTGTTTCTAGCATTTTTAGTTTTTTCCTTTGTAAAATATCATAAAACGGGAAACAGAAAATGAAAACAGAAAATAAAAATGCAAACCAAACAGGCCCTTAAATACCGCAGTTTTATTTTGCAATTAGTATGTCTTTGTCATGAAAACATGAGCCAACTATTTTAAAAGCTTAAACTATTGAGTTAAGAACATATGAATGAATATATATTTCTGACACGCTCTCTCACTCAAGAGTAGTCCATTGGATTTGAAGTATGGATAATATATAGGCTCACCTAACTTGTACTAAAATTGAACTTGTTTTTATTAGAAGAATGGAGCAACAAGAATCGAACGATCTTAACATCCTAAAAGCTTAAACTATATTAGCTAGAAATATATCCATTCATGTGTGCTCTACCAAAAAAAATTAAACTACTAAATGGAGGACACATAAATGAATATATTTCTAATCGACCTAACGTTACACATATATATGGGGACGTTCTAATTAAAATCTTATGAGAAAAAAAAAAAGCCTACATGTGAATATTCTAACTCAATAGAGAGTGAATATTACATTAAATACTTTTATATTAGGCTAGTAAACGGATGACACCGCGTATATGATATTCGGTTTGTCAATAGTAGACCACTAAAATAATTAACTAAACACAAGTAGCTTATAAACTTCTCAATATATGTGTATATGAATTTGCATCATCTCAAGAAATTCCATATGGGATGATTAATTATATTAAATTTTCACTTGATAGTATCCAAATCCATGTGTATATAATCTGTGCATTTAATTTGTAACATTTTATTAACCAAAATTATTTATATAAGAGGAAACAAGAGATATATCCTATTTAGCTATTCACTTTAGAGATAAAATTCATTCCTAATTATTTGTCCACTTTTTTTTAGGCAACGAGAATTTTATAAATTCAATGTACTAATAATTACATTTTTATTATACTCTTATATTAATTCTGATGTAATAATAATGATCTTTTATTAAAAACTATTGAAATCTAATAGAAGAGAATTTTTTTTAAAAGGTCAAAGATTAGTAATTAATAAGATAAATAATGTAAAAGAGATAAAGGGTAAAATAAAATAAGATAATCTATGTGTTTTTTTAAAAGACAATTAAATAAGAACAAATATTAAGAAAATAAAAAATAAGTGCTTTCAAACCATTTCAATTATTATGTTCCATAAATATCGAATCAGAGTCACAGCCCTAGCCTGTATTACAAATTAAACACATACTCCAGTTATAAGGAATATATCATATATAGTAAGGTTAAGAAATATTGATAAGGTTATAAACTAGAGTGCATGGTGCACGATTTTAGTAGTGCACGGTAAGCAAACGCATGACTGCTTGGTTATTATCACATCTAAATAGAGAAATCATAATTGTACAATTAATATTGTACAACATCATCTACAACATAGATAGATATATATAGAAATAAAAGAGAGAGGAGTGTGTGATGTGATTAATGATATATGTTCGTGCGTGAATGTTGAACGCAAATTCGAAATGGTATCTCGAATGTGGATCCAGTGATGGATGTCGAGCACGAGTCTGGTTAAGGGATAAATCTCGAACCTTGGATCACACCGACGGTGGGGGTATTTGCAAAGGCGGCACTCCGACGCTTAAGTCAGTATGGGTCCGAGATAAGGTAATAAATGTGTAATTAATGCGTTCCTGACATTCTGACGTCTACAATATTTATAGGAGAATATCTTGGGATTTGGGTCGTGAGCCATGATTCATAGGATTATACTCTTTAAGGTGAGGTGCAGGGGGTGTTCTAGTACTCCCCATGTGGCAACCGTAAGATGAGGATGGGAGGGGCAAAGCCGGGATGTTAAGTGAAGGGGGGTCAAATATAAACATATTTTGATTTAAAAAAAACTAGTAGATTGAAATGAGTTAGAATATAAATATTATTGCTAAATAACTAAAGTTGTTAAAAAGATAAGATGATTATATAACATAAGATCAAAGAAAAAAATAAATTTAAAGTAACTAAAAAAATCAAATTATAGAAGAGCTCTACGTTCCTTCAAACTTCTAATTACTCCCTTAGTCCCTATTTATAAGACCCCTTCTAGAAAAATTGAGTGACCCTTAATATAAGACGCTTTGTAGATTTTTAAATAAATTAGTTATTTTTTTTCATATTTACCCTTCATTAATGTTTAACTTTTTTAATTCCCAAGTGTGAATAATTAATGAAGTTTTACCCACATGCTCAACTACACCATTGAAAAGTGACTTTTGGAGTCTTCCACCATATGACAATTAATGTTTCTAAAATATAGTGACATTTAAATAGGGGTATATGTGGAATGGTATAATTTTTTTTAAAAGTTGAATACATTAACCAACTTTTCTTAAACTGTGTGAAACAATTAGGAGGATCTTATAATAAGGGACGAGGAGAGTACTTTTCAATTGGATTGGGACATACACTATATATCTATTTTTAATGAGATTTTATTATCTAAAATTTAACAAAATATATTTATATATATAAATTTAAAAAATAAAAAAGTTGAGGGGGCCACCCCTTGTCCAACCTCCCTCCGCCCCTGAGGAACGGTATGCTGGAGTGCAGCCGACATGCATGTCGGTCCGAGTCGACATGCTCCAAATGGGTTGGACCTTACGGGTATTGGGCCTTTTGGCCCAGTACGTAACAATATAATGGAGAGATATAGAAATAAAAAATATTTTTTTTACGGTAAAAAATATTTGTCATTAACTAAAAGACTCAGAAGAGGCATAAAAAACCTCTTGAGCCAGAATACAGTTGGGAGTTTCTTCTATCCAGATACAATCCGAATTATTACAACCATATTTGGCTAAAGAATGAGCAGAAATATTGCATGTTCTCTTAGAATGACAAAAATTGAGAGAATGAAAATCTAACTTAAAACAAAAACAATCAAAATCTAAAAGATCAAAAGTTGAGTGTCCTTTGGTGGCTCTATTGATGGCTGTGACAAGGGGAAGTCAATCTGATTCAGCAGTTAAATCAAGGAAGCCCATGTCTTTGGCAAATTGCAGTCCAATTTGAGTCCATGAGCTTCTGCAGTACTTGCATCTGAACCGCTTCTGATGTGCCAAGTTGCGGCTCCCATAACAGTACCATAACGGTCTTGCACCACAGCAGCTAAACTCCAATTAGAGTCATCAATTTTAGTTGCATCTGTATTAAGTTTAAACTGACCATGGGGAGGAGGGCTCCATGCTTGAACCGATTCAGCAGCTGGGTGCACATCAGAATTTGCTGCAGGAAAATTAATTTCCCTGAACTGATAAGCTTGGGTACATGCAACCTGAATTGTTTGTTGACCCGGGTACTTCTTGTCTTCAAAGATTAACTTGTTGCGCGACCACCATATCCCATATACCAATGCAGCAAAAAAAGTTAACGCAGTAGGATCACATTGGAGAACAACCTCATCCAACCAAGTGCATATTGAAGGCACATTTAGTCTCTGGTTTAATAGTTAAAGGAGATAGCAACCAAAAATCTCTGGACCATTTGCACCTAAAGAAAGTGTGTTCTCTTGGACATAGAGGATTAATCTGCATCCCTTTCTTAATCAGATTGGTTCTAACCGGTAGGCAACCTTTTCTAATTCTCCACAATAGGTGCTTATGATTTGGGATACCTTCAATTTTCCATAGCTTCTTCCAATGATTTTGTTCTTCTAGAGAAACTCCACTGGTAGAGGGTCCAGCTAATTCCAAATGAGATTTGATGAATTGATATCCGGAACGCACTGAATAGAGACCATTTCTTATGGCTTCCCAACATAGTTTGTCTTCTCTTTGATGTCTAGGAATAGGTATAGCAAGAATTTGATCAGCTTCAAAGTCCCAAAAAATATTTTTGACTACCTCCTCCTTCCAACATTGAAGATCACGATCAATTAAATCTGCTACCCTGTCCACTGTTGCCTGCCCTGTGTTGTGTGACCAGACTTGGTGTCCCGGTTGCAAAGGGAGCCACCTATCAGACCAAATCTGTATGGAAAAACCATCTCCAACTGACCAGTATGAACCATCACGAATAATCCACTATGCTTGTAGTATGCTACGCCACGTAAAGCTGGGATTATATCCCACTTTTGCAGCCATGAATGATTTTCTAGGAAAGTATCTAGCTTGTAGTGTGCGTGAGAGAACAGATTCAGAATTGTTAACAATACGCCATCCTTGCTTAGCTAAAATAGCCAAATTGAAGGCGTGAAAGCTTCTAAATCCCATCCCTCCTAGCTTCTTTGGTTCACTGAGATTTTTCCAAGAGAGCCAGTGTAATTTTCTTTCCCCTTGCCTACCACCCCACCAGAATTTGTTAACCATCTTGTCAATTTCATCACACAGAGATTGGGGGAGCAAAAAACAACCCATGATATATGTGGGGATTGATTGAACCACAGCCTTGAACAAAACTTCTCTCCCTGTTGAAGATAGAGACTGCTCCTTCCACCCTTTTAGCTTCTTCCATACTCGATCTCTGACAAATTGAAAGACTTGGGTCTTGGAACGACCGACAAAAGTTAGAATACCCAAATACTTTGAGTGGTTGTCAACCGCCTTAACATTAATCCATCCTTGGAGCATGATTTGTCTGTCTACTGGGATATTTCGGCTGAAAGACAACTCAGATTTGTTCAGATTAATTAACTGACCTGAAGCCGCCTGATATAGTTCCAGAATGTTGAGAATAACGTTGGCTTCATGATCAGAGCTTCTAAAGAAAAGAACACTATCATCATCAAAGAAGAGGTGGGTAATTTCTGGAGCACCCCGGGCTATTCTTATGCCATGAAGAGAAGCATCCATCTGGTATTTTAGCAGTAATCCCGAAAAAACTTCTGCACACAAAATAAATAGATAAGGGACAATAGACCACCTTGACGCAATCCCCGCTCAGGCTGAAAGAATTCACATGGATAACCATTGAGAAGAACAACAAATGAGACCGAAGAGACACATCTCATAATAACATTCACTAATGTAGAAGGAAAACCCATGGTTAAGAGAGTACTTTCCAAGAAATTCCACTCGATCCTGTCATACGCCTTAGCCATATCTAATTTCAAGCCCACAAAACCTTTCTTTCCCGAGGTCCTCATCCTCATGAAATGAAATAGATCAAAGGCTAGGAGTGCATTATCTGTAATAAGGCATCCAGGTACAAACGCGCTTTGGAAGGGTCCAATGATATTTGGAAGAACAATCTTCAGTCGATTTGCAATAGTTTTAGTCACAATTTTGAGTAGGACATTGCACAGAGAGATAGGCCGGAAATCACTGTTGTGCTTAGGCTTCTTTACCTTAGGGATCATGCATATGTGGGTTCTGTTAAGATGGGATGGATCATAATCATTGTTAAGGATATTTAGAATAGTCTCTAAACATTGAGGACCAATGATACCCCAATATTTTTGGTAAAAGTATGCCGGAATTCCATCAGGTCCTGGTGCAACCCATGATTTTAAATTTTTCATTGCATAGATTACCTCCTCTGCCGTAAATGGTTCTGCTAGAAACGATTCCATTTCATCATTAACTCGGCCTTGTACAATAGAAATTTCCTCATCAATTCTGTTATGAATGCTAGTTGAGAACAATTGTTTGAAGAAATGAGTCATGACAGAGGCTATTTCCTCCTCTTCTGAGTGCAGCTGTCCAGCATCATCAATGATATGGTCCACCCAATTTCGCTCTCTCCTTTGGCTAGCTTTTTTTGGAAGAATTTATTATTTTTATCTCCATGTTTCAGCAAATCCACTCTACTCCGTTGCTGCCAAAAAACCTCCTCCTGAACAAGCAATTCATCCATATTGGACTCCTCGGCCTTTAATTTGTCTACATTCCCCGGGACATCTAGATTGGAATTAAGTTTATTAATTTCTTCTTGGCATTTTTTGACTTTTTTTGGAATGTCTCCAAATTTCCTGTCCCTCCACTGCTCCAACTGAGCTAAACAGACTTGAAGTTTGTGTGGTAAGTCTCCTGAGGATATACTCCAAGCTTGTGCAATCTGGTTATCAATATCAGAATCTGTTATCCATACCTCCTCAAATCGGCTGATTCTTGCCAAGTTCCTTCTACGTTTTTGCATGGGAGTTATGTCTAGGAAAATAGGGGAGTGATCTGATTGGTGACACTTTGGGTGAATATTCCTAGCTCCTGGAAAAAGCATCCCCCAACTAGGAGTCATGAAAAATCTATCCAACCTTGCTTCAATTAGATTGTCATTGGTGGACCGGTTGCTCCAAGTAAATGGATGTCCTTCAAAACCCATATCCTGTAGCCCACTATCTTGAACAGTATTACGAAAGAGATCCACTAGCTGGCTTTGAGGAGAGTTACCACCACGTTTTTCATTAGCCCCCATTACCAACTTCCAATCACCAAAGCATAACCATTCCTGACAGATGAAATTATTAGCTATTTGTGATAGTAACTTACAAGTTTTATGCTTATTCCCTAATTCAGGATAACCATAGAAACCTGTAGCGCGCCAAAAGGATTGCCCATCATCCAGAGATATTGAAAAATCAATGTGATGCAATGATGATGAAAGAACATTGATCTGCACCTCATTTTTCCATAGCAGAACCATCCCCCCTCCTCTTTCTTTGCCTTCACCTCTACAACTCACAGCAAAGACATTGTTTAAGCCACCAGTATACCTCATTTTCATAACTTTAGGGGTCCGATGAACCCGATGAACCAAACCAAACCATTCAAATTGGTTCGGATTTTTTTTCTCATTCGGGTCCGAACCGAACCGAACCAATTAGAACTGAGGTCTATTGGTTCGGGTAACGGGTTAGGAAATCCAAACCCGTTACCCGAACCAAACCAAACCAAACCCATATATATAAAAAAACGCATTTTTTTTAGTGTTTATGATTTTCATGATATCAAGATATTTGAGGACTAATTTTCCTGTGATATTTAATTAGTAATTTGGTCAATGTGTTAATGTGTTATGCACTTATGCTGGTTTGTAATTTTCATGTTTGAATATTATTAGTAATTTGGTTATGTTACCACTGATACTTGGTTGAAACTTGAATAATGGTTGGTGCAAATTTGAAGCAACAAAGCAGTCTTGTGCCTTTTTATATCAGGTTATATGTATTATTTTAGGCAAAATCATGAATTTTTTCTTTTTTCCCGAACTGGTAAAAAAATGGTATTTTCTGAGTTTCTGATCCGATTGAACCGAACCGAACCAACCCGTATTTAATTGGTTCGGTTTGGTTTGGGTCAATGCAGAAAAAATAACGAAATCCGAACCGAACCGAATACTTTTGTTTGGTTCAGATTCATTTTCCTCTGAAACCGAACCAAATCGACCCGTGAACACCCCTACATAACTTCATGGTCCTTTTTATGAGTTTCCTGCAAAAAGACCACTGTGGGAGACTTAGATTGGATGAGCTTCCTCAAAGCTCTAACTGTTCGTGGGTTCCCAAGCCCACGACAGTTCCAAGCAATTATTTTCATGGCTCTCGGCAAGCCTGAGAAGCCAGGCTCGCCGCTTGATCAATGGAATGGTAAGGTTTTTTGGGAGGAACAACATAGGTATCATCTATCTCCATATCCTCTGTAACAATTTTCCTTTTGGATGCCATCTCACACAATGTTGTTGATTGAGTTACCTTCTCCTTTTCTGCCCGAGTAGCTCTTTTCCACTTAGTGGCTGAAATTCTACGTGGCACTTCAACAGGGTTGGAAGAATCCTCAGTCTGAACAGATAAAGGCTTGGTGGGGGAGACATGTTCCTTAATATGCTCAGGGACTTGTACTAGAATACCTTCACCATGTGACAGCTGTGTGGGGGGGGGGATTGTGGTGTAATGGGGATTGGCAGTTTGTGTTCTGAATCTGTCATAGCTTGATTGGATGCACGTGGGGGAGAGTCATGCTCCTCTGGGATGGTGGGGCCTGTAATAACTTTATCTGCTGGTTTTTGAGAGACAGAGAGTGCAGAAAGAAGCTTTGTTACGTCCCGAGAGTTGATGTCTCTCCCTCTGGTTTTTTTTGTTACTCTGTTGCCCCTTTGACCATCAATTAGATTTGGGCACCACCCTCCTGCCTAATTGAGTTGCTCACAGCCAAGGTCCATATGCACTCATCTTCTCATTCGCATTATGGTTATCAATGGCACTCTCTTTACATGAATCTTTGATAAGTGAAAATTATATGATAAATTAGAGCACTTTTTAGTTCACTTATCAAGGATAAAATGGTATTTTTGCCCAAGTTTAATCCCTTTTTATTAAATATTAGATAAATTGTATTTATTAATCTTAGATTTGAATTTGATGCTATTTTGATAGAAATATTGTTGATTTTTGCAGAATATTGTAAGGATTTGATTTGAAGGAAAGATAGCATTAAATGAGGGAGATATCTGCAAGATTTGAAGTTTGATTGAAGACATTTAACAAAGATTTGAAGCAATTAATGAAGATATCACTGCCAATCAAACAAGGATTCTGCAGACAACCTTCCCAAATAAATCAAAGATGCTCAATAAATACAAAGATTTCATCAAGAAAAAGGAAACAAGGAAAGACAAATCAGCCAAAACCAGTCTCGGGGAGAGATCAAATTAAAAAGAGAAAGTTTGGAGCTGCAGGACGCATCCTGTGCTTCAACCTGCGCTACAGCGTAGGGTGAAGCGCAGATCTCTGGAACCTGCACTGCAGCCTGCGCTGTAGCGTAACTTGAAGCGCAGATCACGCAGATTTGTTCCTTGTTGCCGTTTTTAGATAGATTTCTCCCCAATTTTCTTTGTCTTTCCTTAACCTATAAATAGGAACCTCTTGCACCAGATCAGGTGTGCACGATTATTGTAATTCGGTGATATTTCAGTGATAATGCACCAGAGCTAACTTTAGAGTAGGAGAGGAGGACCGTTTCACAAGGATTGAAGATGGTGACAGCATCTTCGGTGGTTTGTATGCCTACCTTGTGTAGTTAACTCTCCATTAGGATTGAATGTAATCGATTCCATTCCCAAGTGTATGTTGAACTCTATCTATTTATTTATGCAGTTCCCTAGATATAATATTGGTAATCTTATTCTGTGCTTAATTCCTAACTTCCGCGCTTGCGCCGAAGTTATAGGCTAGTTTGTAATTAACGTTACGACTAGGATTGAGTTTGGGAGAGCCTAGACATAGGAAACTCAACCTTTGAGTGAATGAGAATACTCGATTAACCACTGACTGAAACATGTGTGTTACTAATGATTGATGGATAGTGTGAGTATCCTAATGAAGGGCATCTAAACAATAGGCATGGTCTAATGGACCGATAGCAAAGGATTAGTTGATTGTCAATCCAGGATTCGACACAAGGATGTATCTAATGAGTGATGGGTAGTGACAGTACTCTAATGAAGGTGCGTCTGTAGCATTAGGCCTCGTTTATCAACTAGTTCTTTTACAAATGGAATAAAGAAAGCAAAATAAGCCGAGGGTAAGTCTGTCACCTGGGAGAGCCCGCATGGATTACCTTTGAGTGTGAGTGGCGCCTGGTAACTCGGGGTCTTAGCAATATAGTTTGTCTACAGTGTTATAATTCAAAGCCTATAAATAATAGGTAGTCTCGACATACATGAGGGGTGTGATGAGATGAAGTTCAATCCTAATCCAAGTAAAGTGTCTCTAACTCTTCCTTTCTAATTCAATTGATTATTAATTCGCTATTTACAATTTCCGCAACAATATTCTCAAAACCAGTGTTTCCCTTGATAAATAGATCACGAGTATACTCGAATTGACCGTTCCCTGTGGATACGATACTTTTCTTACTATTATACTACTGGATTTTTGGTTCGCTTGCCAGAAACCCATCAATCTTCCTCGTGCCCAATTCTTCCGCACTTGTAGCAAAACATTGGTAATCTTTCATACTGGAAGTCAACCCAAGAAATCCCATCCTTATTGCTCCCCACCGGAATTCCAGTCAAGAGGGGTTTATTAATTTCTAATTCCACCCGAACCTTTAGGAAGGAACCCCATTCTTTACATTCATATATGTGAGATTCCAGAACCCTACCCAAGCAAGAACCAATCTTGTCCCCCATTTTAATTGTCTTGCAATGAACTGGCAGACCCCATATTTGAACTTTAACCTGAGCCTTATTGAATTCAAGATCCTCTACCTTCTCGTCTCGTGACCATCTGTGGAGTATGAGCCATGAATTTCTGAAAATCCACGGACTTCCTAATTTAAGAATTCTATCAACATCGTCTTCATTATCAAAGAAAAATTGGAATGTGCATGGGGCTCTTTCTTCGATCCTAAACCCATTGGGGTTGCACCACATTCCAACCAAGGCATTGTGAAGGCTATTTAAATGAATTGGTTTTTGGGTCAGAATTCTGCCTATAATGCTCTTCGTACAAAAGTTAAGCCCCTCTTCTACGTCCTCGTAAATAATAAAGTTAGGGGCTTGCTCCACGTGGTCATCTTGTCCACGTATACTACTTGAATCTCCTTCCATTATAATAACTTTAGGATGCGTTACACCAAAAAAGGGGTTTTCAACACGAAGCGACTATTGCACGACCAGCGGTCAAGAAACACTACTTGTCGACCCCTGATAGGAAACCCTAGCAGAGGCGGCCAAGAGGATCCAATTATTATTTATTGAAAAAATATGTTATATGAGTTGTTGTATAATTTTATTGTATGAATAATTTATCTCATCTAAATATCCATCAATTAACACTAATTAATATGGACAGACAGGACAATGCTAACTAAAAGTTTACGGCTGCGCATGGTCACTTAATAGCAATAATGGTACTTCCACTTCTTCGTATAACCAATGAACTAACTCGGACATTTCGTCGTGCTTAGATAAATATTTTATTTAATGATATCTATCCTATATATGGGTTCATCGACGTCATTCAAAAATTTGGTAATGAATTCCACCATCATCAACCATTTGCAATTCTGAGAGATCATATATGAAACGCATTATATCTAATTCATTGAATCGTATATAGGTTGAATTAAAAAAAAAAAAAAAGAACCCTTCCATCCACGCATATTTTTGCATATAAATAACTTGTAGCTGCATGTCATAAGAGTGTGAAGTTGTCAAGTCCTTCTTAATTACTACCTTATAGACAATATTCACACAAGCCATGAATTTCTTCTTTTTCTTATGCTTGCTTGTTACCTTGGCTCCCCTTGTTCATATGTTTCCCTTTACTAATAATAATAATAATAACGAGCTTGATGTTAATTTCTATGACGGATCATGCCGCAGTTTACCGATGATTGTTAGATATGGTGTTTGGTCAGCCATCAGAAATGACACCAGAATGGCTGCATCCCTCCTTCGCTTGCACTTTCATGATTGCATAGTAAATGTAAATTAATTTAATTTAATTTGTCTGCTTTGATTTAATTAATTAGGACTCTTATATATTGGTTATATATATGTTTCTAATTAACACACTTTAATTTAAAATGAACAGGGGACATAATTAATTACCACAGCTATATATGCTATGCTGATTTGAATAATATACTAGCTAGCTAGACCATACTAATTAGTAATTGTTAGTGTTACTTTGCTTGTTGGCCAGAACAAGTTTCATAAATAGAGAAGTCAATTTAATTTGATGGTAGAAGCTAGCATGTAAGTGGTTGGCACTAGCTAGTTGGTTCAAGTAATACAACTGTTATAGTCTTATAGATAGGTTGGTCCTTAGCTTATCCACAAAAATATTTATGTACCCATCGTTTGGTACCTTCTACTTTCTCAGTCCTATATCTATATTTCGTGTCAAGATCGAAGAAAACTAGGTATGCGATACATTAAAATATAGGTACTTTATTTATTTGAAATGTGTTATATATTGATATTTATTCCATAATCAGATCACAATCAGACTACCTAAGATTTGTTTCTATCTTTTAACATGCTAAGAATTTGTGGTTGAGTTGTTTTTTCATCGTCAATGTTATTAGGACAACAATTTGTGACGTTGACATTGATGTGGATTCCTTGTCAGTTTCTGTCTATAGTATAACATCAAACATCGTTCCTTTAAAGAACCTCCTTTGATCCTACTCTGAATATAGAATTTTCTATTCTCTGTTTTTCCTTTTATATAGCTGCTTCCAGAGTGTGACTATGCCCTGCCCTGTGGCATGAAAAAGATAAAACTATTGTTTCCAGTTTCCACCTTCTAAGAAAAGGGACTGTAGATCAACTTAGTCTCTATTTCATTTACAGTTTGAGTAAATTAATCCTAAAAATGAATTGTTGAGATGAGTGATGAAAGTTTTATCAAACAAATTGATTAGAAATAATTTAAAATCAATTCCCCAAAACATATTGTTGAAACGCCAAACCAATTGTTGGATATTGTTAAAAAATACATCCAAGCCAATCGGATCTTTAACACATACATAATTTCTTTTAAAGAAAATTAAACAACTTTATAATTTGTTATATAAATATACATGTATATGATCACAATATTAATAGCTGACTAGAATGTCTTATTTTTCCCTTTTAAAGTAAATCTCTTACTTTAAAAGGTTAATTACATTGATTAATAAGAGTGCAATTAGTTGATGGAAAAGCCTTCTCTTCTTTTCAATATATTGTTTGCATATATATATATATATATATGGTGTATGTATACTAGTATTAAAATATGTGATTAATTGGTTGTGTAAGGCAGGGCTGTGATGGTTCGGTGCTTCTTGATGATACAGAAGATTTCACAGGTGAAAAGAATGCCCTCCCTAATCGCAATTCAATTAGAGGGTTTGAAGTGATTGATAACATAAAAGAAGCAGTTGAGAGGGCATGCCCATCCACAGTATCCTGTGCTGATATATTAGCCTTTGCAGCTAGGGAAGCTGTTTTTCTGGTAATTAATTAATTAAAGTGACACCTTTTATATTCTTTGACAAAGTTGTCTCAATTGAAAGCTAGCTAGCTCCTTAAAATAACCACAAGTTTTAATTTAATTTATGTAACTAATTAATTTCTTCTTACTTTCTTGATTAATTCTATTAATTAATTCCTCTGCCCTATGTATGGTTATATGATATGATATAGTCAGGAGGGCCTTTTTGGGCGGTTCCATTAGGGAGACGTGATGCAATAACAACCAGTCAAACAGCAGCTAATCAACAGATTCCTTCACCTTTTGAGCCTTTAGAAAACATCACTGCAAAGTTCGCTTCAAAGGGTCTTGACTTGAACGATCTTGTAGTCCTATCAGGTTCTTATATTCTCTACCTCATTTCACTCTTTTTTTCTGTGTTTAGTGAACATATTCTTAATTTAGATAGAACATATGTATAATGTATTATTCTAATCCTAGGAAGTGATAGAGCCTAGCTTGGATTCTCAGTACTCGATGTTCACTAAGGATGTGTTTGCGAGTTTAGAGAGGAGGGAAAGAAAAGGATTGAAGGGAGAAGGGAGGGGGAGAAGAGGAGGCAAAGACTTTGTAAAATACTTAAATTCACAAACACAAAGAGGGGAAGGGCTTCCAGTAAACCCTTCTCTTCCCTCCCTTCCCCTCCAAAATTCAACTCACAAACATACCCTAAATGGTTAAAATTTATTCCGAGTAAAATGTATAATAACTCTACTATAATTTATTCTCTGGTTTTGATGGTAAAAACAACCACATATCTGGATTATAATGTAACATGCATCCACTACCCTACACTACTTTGAGTAGCGTTAAATTGGACATATGTGCATATTAAAAGACGTGAATCCAAATATCACCAATAGAGTGTTTGATTTTCATCAAAATCACATTACTGGGAGTAGCGCTAATGTGGATTCCCATTAATAACGTGATTTTACTTAAAACTAAACACACTATAAATAAGTAGAACCGCTTTTTCACTCCTTAGAAAATTGCTTTATTAACTAAAAAGGTCATGTGTACTTTTTCTTTATATAATTATTATTTGAAACCATCAAAACTCTTAATTTCACTCTTTAACCCATCACCTATCTAAGTAGACTCTTTTCTACCTAAGTAAATACTATTTAAGGGGTGAATCAGCATATAGTTCTCTCTCTATATATAGTTTGAGGATTCTTTTTCCCAAAGTAATTAATTGCCTCAACTAGTGTAGTACTTCACTATATCTCAAGAATCATCCACACACATTATAGAACCTATTTTAGTGATCCGTGTTTGACAATTGTAGATTGATGTTTCTTCCTTTTTCCATGATCAGGGGGACATACTATTGGTTTTGCTCAATGCTTCACCTTCAAAAGGAGGCTTTTTGACTTTCAAGGCTCTGGCAAACCTGATCCTCTGCTTGACTCTTCAATGCTCTCAAAATTGCAAACCATGTGTCCAAATAAAGACACTTCAAACAGCAATATAGCTCCTCTTGATGCAACAAGCACTTTCAAGTTTGACAATGCTTATTACACAAATCTTGTAAGCAACTCAGGGCTTCTTGATTCTGACCAAGCACTAATTGGGGATCCAAGGACTGCTGCTATGGTTAATTATTACAGCACCAACCAATTTTCATTCTATAATGATTTTGCTGCATCCATGGTCAAGCTTAGTAATGTTGGGGTACTTACAGGTGAAAATGGCCAAATTAGAAAGAAATGTGGCTTTGTGAATTAACTAAGTGTATTTTCAACTTCTTGAAATTAATTAAAGCATCAGCAATTAATGTAGTTGAAGAAGCCAATCTATCTTGTAAATCACTTATTGCCTGAATTAATGCTATCTTTCTATAGATTATGTCCAATGGAGATGATTAGCCCATCACCAATACCATTACAGGTTGTGGCAGTATACCAGTATCCCTGAAAAAAATATATCATTCTGTAGAAATATGAAATCTTGATGTCAAAGTTCAAAAAATGACTGTTTTTTGCAGTCAATTTGGCAACTATGTTTGTAAATTTGTGATATAATAATAAACTTTGCCTAATTATAAATAATTGTGGGATGACAGTTCTCCAAGATCAATTTCTATTAAACCATCACTACAAACTTATAGTGATTTTGGTTTACTCCCAAATCACGTTTTAAGCGTGGATCGAGACAGAAGCTACTCTCAGTAGCGTTTCAAACCATGATTTCACGGAATTTATTTTAAATCATTTCGGTCCAACATGTTTAGTAAAATGTGCATCACTCATCTCAACCATTGATTTCTAGAATCAATTTTAATCAACAACTGTACCAAACACAACACTAACCATAGAGAAAAAAGGTCACATTCTGTTTGTTGTAACTTGTAGCTGTCATGAGATGTAGGATTCTACAGATCATTAATCAATGATACTATATATCCAGCAAATGCACCTGTTTTAACGGTACAGTATATAGAACTGACAGCCACATTGCTAGATTTTCAATAGAAGCATGGGAAATATCTCCATTTTACTTTTTGTTTAGTTAGCTCTTTATGTTAAAATTAATTGTCTGCCAGAGCACTTAGGCTAGAGCAGGGGAACTCAATATTGCTATATATGATACCCAGGGTATCGTGCACTTATATGTCATTATGTCATAACCTAGAAATTGTTTCCTTAATTTGCTTTTGAAATTTTGGGGCATTTGTATATGCTTTATCACTGCATTAGTCCGTGGATTCCTTTCCACTTTTTTCTTTAAAATATTAACTAACCTTCTATTCTTTTTTTTTGGTCAAAACTGACCTATTCTTAAACCTAATTTTTCTTAACTTCAAAACTGTAGATGTGTAAGTTGTGTATAAAACTAAAAGGGGAAGGCGACCACCATATTCTCATCATTATACTTTCTGCATGTTTTAATGAAATTAGCAATACCCAATTTAATATATGAGGAGGGTTCTAATTTATTTTTTCTATATTTTTCATGCATGCTTCTCCAAATGGAAAAGAAAAATAATGAGTTTGAAAAAGGGTGAAAATAGGTCAAATAACATGATAGGAGTATATATAACCTATATCAAGCCTAAATTAGGCCAACCTGATTTATTAAATAGATCAAACCAAGTCTTTTTTAAAGTTTATATAGCTAAACGGACTAGGTTTCGAGTTGTCCAGAAAGTCTTTTAAACTTATCAGGCCGGTCCATTTGATTACATATAAATAAAATAGTAATATGTTTTTATATTGTTATTATTATTATTATAAAGATTTTTTTATAATTTATATAATTACATATTGATGAGATTTTGGCAAGCGTACCAAAATTTCAGCAGTATAATAGTAAGTATGAGTTATCGTATCCACATGGAACAATTCACTTCGTATTTACTAGTGATTAGACTATCAAGTAAGAAACAATATTTTGATGGTTTGTTGTGCAGAAAGTAAATTTGCGTAAAGTAAAGAGATAATAGAGATAAGGTAAGATAGCGTTACTTGGATCAGGATTGAACTTCGTATCATCGCACCCCTTATGCATGTCAACCCCAATATTATTTATTAATATATTTCTATAATATCCTAGCCAAACTATATTGGTTTACCCCGAATTACCAGCAGTAAACCACTCGAAGATAATCCATGCGGGTTCTCCCAGGCGAAAAATTACCCTGGCTTGATTGCTCTACTTTTCCGTTCGTTAACACTATCAATTCACTGTATATTCCTATAGGGACTACTATGAAGAGGCCGTCACATTCCAATTCTTTAATCATCGATTCCCCCTATATTCCTATAGCGATCTATGAGTACTTTTACCAATCAGAATTTGAGTTTCCTAAGTATCGGTTCCCCCAAACTCGCTGTTGAATTAATAAAATCATTTACCAATGTATTTTATAAAAACAACCTATAACTCCGGCACAAGTGCGGAAGCTACGCATTAAGCAAAGTATAAAAGCACCAATATTATAGAATGGAGATTCATAAATAATAAAGAGAATTAACGTACACTTGGGGATTGAATCAACTACATTCAACCCTATTGGAGAGTTTAGTTACGCATGGTAGCCATACAGACCAATGAAGAAACTGTCACGCTTTTCTTCAATCCTAGCTCTACCTTTGTCGTCTCTCTAATCTCCTTCCTAAATGTTCTTTACTAACCGCTATTGTGATCTTTACAAAAGGTCCTATTTATAGACCAAGTAAAGCTATCTTAAATCTGGAAGGAATCTATTTTGAAAACTAGATCTAAAATCAAATCCGCGTTCCTGCGCTTCACCTGTGCTCAGCGCGTTTGAAGCGCAGGATCCAGAGTGGAATCCTGATAGTTGCGTTTCACCTACGCTCAGCGCAGGTGGAGCGTATTTCTCGTTCCAGCTTTCCTTGATTCTCTCTCTTTTTAACTTGATCTCTTCCTGATCTTAATTATCCTTGTTTGCTTGGCTTTCCTTATTTCCTTATTTTTTTTATCTGATTTTGTATTTATCTTGCCTTTGAATTTAAATTGGGAAGTTATCCGCAAAATCCTTGTTTAAATGGCTGCTGATCTTATCTTTATTTGCTCTCATTTAAACTTCAAATCTGCAGATCCTATCCTCAAATGATGCTATCTTCTTTTCCTCACTCAAATCTTTCTCATAAATCTGCAAAATTAACAGATTTTCTATTAAAATAGCATCAAATTCAAATTCAAATCAAATAAACACAATTATTACAATTATTACTTAAAAGGGATTATTTTGGGGCATAAGTTACTATTTTAACCTTGATAAGTGCAGTAAAAATACAAGAAACTGAAAAGAAGTGGATATGGAAGTGAAAAAGGTCAAAGGAAAGGAAGAAACTTCAGAGAAAATGAAAGCTCAGGAGTTGAGGGAGGGTTGAAATGACCTTCCCTCGCTCCAAAATTCAAATATAAGCTGCAGCACGCGTTTGCGCTCAGCGAAAGTGTAGCGAGTGCTTCATAGAATATGAAGCTTGCCGCAGTGCTTCAACATGCGCTCAGCGTAGGTTGAAGCGTGAAAAACAAAAGCAAATTGATGTTTCTGCGCTTCACTTGCGCTCAGCGCAAGATGAAGCGCAGAAAATAGAATTGTATTTTCAGTCCTGTTTTCTACTTCTTCCTAATTTTAATTGTTTCTCATCCTTTTCTTATTAAAATTAATCCAATTCCTAACAATCTCTTATTTTACACAGGCATTGACTCTAAACAAAATAAAAATAAAAAACAAAAACAAAAGAAAAATTAAAACAAAAAATGCTGGGTTGTGTAACACCCTAATTTCCAGTCTCAGAAATAATGCCCGTTGGAGACATTATTCCTGAATTCCTTGAAATTAGTTCGTTAAATTTTAGATATCGTCAATCAAATTACTTAAACTTTCCAACGATTAGTTTAAGTTACACATATAAATACATCTTAATGGAGCTTAGGGGAAGAAACCTACACTTAGAGTAATAGGATTCAAGAGATCCATACCGGAGGTCCGGTAGAATCTCCCCATAGATTGGTTATTACCAATTTCTAGCTTCGCCTGAAACCCATCAATAGCCAATCTAATCTAATAATACAATAACCAAACTTAGACATAATCAAGCCTTCATGGCTAAGAAATACATACTTGCACATTTACATTTATCTTTCATACATTCCTAGTACAATAAACTAAGTCTATTACAAAATATTCCTATTTTACACAAATCAGCTTCACCGACTTTCTCCAATCCTCAACATCCTCTGGAACATCCTGCACACTAAAGAAATCCCCGAAACGTGGGGTGAGACTAATGCCTCAGCAAGTATAACTCTATGCATGAATGCAGGGGACATACATATATGGATGACAATCCCATACTCATATCAGTTCAGTACATCATCATACTCAATTAAAGCATAGCATCAAGTCACATAACAATCTGTATAGTTAGCCAATCAATGCCAAACATAAATAAGGTCAGTCTTGGAGTATTTTAACCCAAATACTCAAGGGTTCTTATCACTATCTGTATTTTGAGCGCTCGGCCTGTGACCAAGGACCGTCGTCCAAGGCCACCAGTAGTTAAATTTTATTAGCAATCACATTAACTTTACTGTATTGAGGGATCACAATTTACCTCCTTGGCCCGGGAATAAACGGACTCAACCTCTCTTATAACTGTCTTGGTCTTAAGAGGCGTCAGCGGAGTTAATACTCAATTCCGACTACGACTACTAAGAATAGCCCATGTCTGGATAGGAGTATTAACAACCTGAACTTCTCCACCCCCCTAAGGTGAATTCTTCTCCAAGGAGAACCTCCCTTAACCGGATCCAAGACCTGGGACTCAGCCCTGAACCCACATGAACTTACTTCTGTCTTTTGGATCGTGCAAATACATGGAAGATAATTCTAACATATATATCACTTATCATAATATCATAGAACTCATTTATAACCATTGTAATTTCATTCAATTTAATCACATAGAAAGGGATTAAAGAGGTGGGGTTCATACAATGAGTATTTCGACATTTTCACTAATTTCGACTCTACGAACATACATCTCGCTTCTCAATCCATTCAACAATCTAGCCATTTCAATTCAAGACAAGGAAGTATAATTTCAATAGAATACTCATATGAATCACAATCGAGGAAAATACGATAGTTTCGTAAGTTTCGCTTATTTCGTAAATTTCGATAGTTTGATAACTTCGAAACTAACGTTTTCGACACTCGATCCTAATTCATATGCTCAATCAAACAATGAAAATCCAACCTATCAAACAATCATTCTAACATTCATTCAACTTTCAGCCAAGAAAGGGAAGGGAAGGAGAGGGGAACATGCAAGGAGACCAATCACTATTCTAAGGGTGAGTTATACTCACAAATTGCAAGCAATCCAAGAGGGAAAGGAGATTTGAAGATGATTAATCGGTGTTTCCTTGCCCAAAGATCCTTCTTCAAGCTCCAATTCTTCTTTCTCTCTCTAGAACCCATCTCTCTCTCTAGATTAGGGCTTCTCTCCAAAATTCTGATTTTTAAAACGTCCTGGGTATATATATTTTCGCTTAGTAATCGATTACCAACATATGGTAATCGATTACTCACAGCAAAAACGCGCCTGGAACCCATCCTGGGAACCTGGTAATCGATTACCACCTTTGGTAATCGATTACTAAGTTCCCAGGTTGCTGGTAATCGATTACTTAACCCTTGTAATCGATTACCATGGACCAGACTCTCTGGTAATCGCTTACAGGCTCTTGGTAATCGATTACCAGGGACCAAAACTCCTAAATTTTGTTCTATTAAGACTCCAAACTTAGATTTTATCCTTTCCTACCTATTAATTTCACAAGTTATATTAATCCTAGCCATGGCTCCTAGATTCTACTTATTTCTAGAACCCCAACCTTAGATTTTATCCCCTAATCTTCATTACTTCCAGTTTTCAACTCAACATACCCAGTTTACCCTTTAAGTCTTATGAGATATAATAACTTAATATGTGGACCTAATCTTTAATTAGACATTCTTAAGTTAAAGCCTGAACTTGGTTTAAAATAGGGTTTTAACTCATAGCTTCTTAATTTTACCCTTCCTTCCTTACTAATACCTAATTCTTTTGTTTGCAATCTGATGAATTATTTAAGCTCCTAATATGTGGGATGTTACATTCTACCCCCTTAAGACAATTTTGTTCTCAAAATTGTTTAGGAAAAGGAACTTAAGGTTATCCCAACTAAAAGGGTTAAGGAAATCTTTCTCGAAGGTCTGATAAAGAACATTTTAACATCTAGAAGTGAACTTAGGGTTTCTATCTGACTTAAAATTGGGGAAATACTATAGAGCTCGACATTCGTCCTAACATACAAAACTTCTAACTTGCTAAGGGAAAAGGTACTTCTAGTAGATAGAAAGTGGGCTGACTCGTTCAGTCGGTCCTCAATCACTTAAATGGCCTCAAGTCTTGTTTGGATTCGAGGCAAACCCACCACGCTTCCGCTGTTAAACTCTCTCACTTTCACTCAGGATTTCTAATGGTAATGGGGCTCTAGTTGGTTTGAAGTTCTATACTGACTCGTCGACACCCTATAGGTTGGAAAACACAATCTACTATAACTCCCTTCGAACCCTGGTACATCTTGGTAGAGCCAGGATGCACCAAAAACTCACTTCTGATGACTTCCTCTGACACAGGTTGCCTAAGACTACCCCCCTTAGAGATACAAACTCCCTCTTAGAAGGAATCATCCCATCTCTTGCTCCAGAAACCCTAACTGTTGACTCTCCCTTTAGAGATTTGAGTCCGAACTCAAAGCCTCTCTGATTAGAGCTCTCAGCTCACCAAAGATCTCCCTTAACAGTAATTGGTACTATGCTCTCCAGTGGCTGCATCTAAACTTGGGTCTCTAAACTTCTATGACAACTCTCTTCAAGAGCCTACAAAAGATACATAGAAGGACTCTCTACTCTCTCTAAGCTTTCTAGACAGGTTTGGATAGACAACACACTAGAGAATCGAATCATGAGAAAAATTTCATGCTACCACTAATTAAGGGTTCTAACTCCAAACCTAACCTATCAACCACCTATTGTTTCCTTTCAAATTTTATATTCTTAATAATCCAATTAAGCTTGAGGGAATTTCCAAATGTCCTTTCAAGTTTATTTTCTAAGTTTCTACTTACATTACTAGTACTTAGCTATGAACACATAACAACCCAATCTCTCGAATCACTAAGTTTGTGTTGACCAAAACATTCAACACTCACGCCGTATTTCGAGAAATTAAGTTCGAATAAAAGCATAAACAAACATCTCACACGAAAAAGGAAAACAACATTCATGACATAACCGTAGAGGTAACATCTCCCGGTTACGGCATGAACACGGTGCTCTTCCTATTTCCCTATCATCCCATAAGGGGATCTTTCTCTATCCCATCTTACCGGTCATGCTGTATTTATTTAAGTTTGGAGTTCTAAGGAAAAAGGAGAGTGACCTAATGTAATTCACTTCTTATTCCTCTAATAAGTAAGGATTTCTGAATACTCTAAAGTTCTAGCCTAGTGAGCATGCCTAACAATAACTCAATCCTTTATTAACATACTAGCTAAGCTTAACTATACACAGTCAAATCTAATTTTCAGGTTGGATGAAACTTACTTGGTTTCGAGGATAAATCTACCCTACCTAAAGCAATCTATACGGGAGTTCTTCTAACTTTCGTAAATTAGGTTCCTCTCCCTCTAGAGGGTTATAATTAAGGTTTCTCTCTACAGTTGGCAATAATAAGTGAAATTAGGTGATTTTAGGAGAGTGGAGTTACTAAGTCGAATTTCTGAGAAATTTTGGTTCCTACCAACTACCCTGACCAAGAGCCATTACCCAATCCTACTCCTGATTACTACTTCGAGTCTTCAAGGTTACAAACTAGTATAGTTAAACTAAAGGTTTGGATGAAATATTCCTAAGTATTTCCTAAGGTGAAGAGAAAAGTAGAGGTACTGTTTTCTCTCACAACTTACCCACTCGTTAGGGCTAAAGATATTACTAAGATAAGTTCTAGAAGAGTTCTAATACTAGATAATAGAAGTCTCACCACCTCTTACTAGGAATTGCTAGCTTGCTTATTTTCTAAACGTACTCCCAACTCCTAGCGGTTACCAAAGATGGTGTAGTCCTCACTTAAGGGTCACAAGACACTGCTTCTAAGGCTACCAGGAGTTTCCTAAACAAGAGCTAAATGGATGAGGTGATGGTAGTCTCCATAACTACACACCCGTCTGATAAGGTCTAAAGGTCCGTCCGTGTAATCCATGGACAAGGCAAGGACCACGGTGGCTAAAAGAATTCTCACTCTACTGACAGTCTCCCAACTACCCTCAAGCGGCCGAAGGAATACATCTATTCTTACATTGGTTCGAAAGAAAATTCAATACCCTACCCCTTTTTAATTTTTTTAAGTCTAAATGTTTACTTACCTCTGCTAAGTTTAATGACGTTAGGTAAGGTCTTAACCCTATTTAGGTTAAAGCCCTCTATATACCCTTTTCCTAAATAGGATTTCTATCTTAACTTAAACTACAGTCCCACATTCCTTCTAACGTGATCTCACGAGGGTTTGTCTCACGGAAGCTTTAACTATGTAAATTACTACTTAACAAAACACGTGCACATTCTAACACAACATGGCACACAACCTTTCAAACAAATCAATATCACAAATCAAAAGCAAAACGAACAAAACATTCAACTAGCATAAATTACTCACAATTTAGACCACACATAAATCAAACAACAAAGCAATGTTCTAAACACATAGTAAGCCATCAAATACAATCAAATCATACACATTACACCACTGAAATCACATCACAAGTCAAGCAACAATCATCCTTCAATTATTAAATCATATCCTCTAACTAGCTTAAGAGTGTCTAACTTTTATTAGGCTTTCAAGGTCACATTCTATAAGGCTCCTAAGGTAAGGGTTCCCTAGGTACTTAACCTAAGATATTTTCTTTCTTATTCATGAAAAGAGGTGAATCTAACTTTGTTAGAGAAGTATCCTAACTTCCGAACCAAAGTATCCTACTTACATGACAAACCATGATCTCCATATACACCGCCCATCATAAGAGTGATCAGTTCCTATGATGAGTATACGTACTAGAAGATCACAGTAAGTCACGGGCAACTAACCTAATCACGGTCCAATTGGATTGAACTGCTCTGATACCAAAATGTAACACCCTAATTTCCAGTCTCAGAAATAATGCCCGTTGGAGACATTATTCCTGAATTCCTTGAAATTAGTTCGTTAAATTTTAGATATCGTCAATCAAATTACTTAAACTTTCCAACGATTAGTTTAAGTTACACATATAAATACATCTTAATGGAGCTTAGGGGAAGAAACCTACACTTAGAGTAATAGGATTCAAGAGATCCATACCGGAGGTCCGGTAGAATCTCCCCATAGATTGGTTATTACCAATTTCTAGCTTCGCCTGAAACCCATCAATAGCCAATCTAATCTAATAATACAATAACCAAACTTAGACATAATCAAGCCTTCATGGCTAAGAAATACATACTTGCACATTTACATTTATCTTTCATACATTCCTAGTACAATAAACTAACTCTATTACAAAATATTCCTATTTTACACAAATCAGCTTCACCGACTTTCTCCAATCCTCAACATCCTCTGGAACATCCTGCACACTAAAGAAATCCCCGAAACGTGGGGTGAGACTAATGCCTCAGCAAGTATAACTCTATGCATGAATGCAGGGGACATACATATATGGATGACAATCCCATACTCATATCAGTTCAGTACATCATCATACTCAATTAAAGCATAGCATCAAGTCACATAACAATCTGTATAGTTAGCCAATCAATGCCAAACATAAATAAGGTCAGTCTTGGAGTATTTTAACCCAAATACTCAAGGGTTCTTATCACTATCTGTATTTTGAGCGCTCGGCCTGTGACCAAGGACCGTCGTCCAAGGCCACCAGTAGTTAAATTTTATTAGCAATCACATTAACTTTACTGTATTGAGGGATCACAATTTACCTCCTTGGCCCGGGAGTAAACGGACTCAACCTCTTTTATAACTGTCTTGGTCTTAAGAGGCGTCAGCGGAGTTAATACTCAATTCCGACTACGACTACTAAGAATAGCCCATGTCTGGATAGGAGTATTAACAACCTGAACTTCTCCACCCCCCTAAGGTGAATTCTTCTCCAAGGAGAACCTCCCTTAACCGGATCCAAGACCTGGGACTCAGCCCTGAACCCACATGAACTTACTTCTGTCTTTTGGATCGTGCAAATACATGGAAGATAATTCTAACATATATAGCACTTATCATAATATCATAGAACTCATTTATAACCATTGTAATTTCATTCAATTTAATCACATAGAAAGGGATTAAAGAGGTGGGGTTCATACAATGAGTATTTTGACATTTTCGCTAATTTCGACTCTACGAACATACATCTCGCTTCTCAATCCATTCAACAATCTAGCCATTTCAATTCAAGACAAGGAAGTATAATTTCAATAGAATACTCATATGAATCACAATCGAGGAAAATACAATAGTTTCGTAAGTTTCGCTTATTTCGTAAATTTCGATAGTTTGATAACTTCGAAACTAACGTTTTCGACACTCGATCCTAATTCATATGCTCAATCAAACAATGAACAATCCAACCTATCAAACAATCATTCTAACATTCATTCAATTTTCAGCCAAGAAAGGGAAGGGAAGGAGAGGGGAACATGCAAGGAGACAATCACTATTCTAAGGGTGAGTTATACTCACAAATTGCAAGCAATCCAAGAGGGAAAGGATATTTGAAGATGATTAATCGGTGTTTCCTTTCCCAAAGATCCTTCTTTAAGCTCCAATTCTTCTTTCTCTCTCTAGAACCCATCTCTCTCTAGATTAGGGTTTCTCTCCAAAATTCTGATTTTTAAAACGTCCTGGGTATATATATTTTCGCTCAGTAATCGATTACCAACATATGGTAATCGATTACTCACAGCAAAAACGCGCCTGGAACCCATCCTGGGAACCTGGTAATCGATTACCACCTTTGGTAATCGATTACTAAGTTCCCAGGTTGCTGGTAATCGATTACTTAACCCTTGTAATCGATTACCATGGACCAGACTCTCTGGTAATCGCTTATAGGCTCTTGGTAATCGATTACCAGGGACCAAAACTCCTAAATTTTGTTCTATTAAGACTCCAAACTTAGATTTTATCCTTTCCTACCTATTAATTTCACAAGTTATATAAATCCTAGCCATGGCTCCTAGATTCTACTTATTTCTAGAACCCCAACCTTAGATTTTATCCCCTAATCTTCATTACTTCCAGTTTTCAACTCAACATACCCAGTTTACCCTTTAAGTCTTATGAGATATAATAACTTAATATGTGGACCTAATCTTTAATTAGACATTCTTAAGTTAAAGCCTGAACTTGGTTTAAAATAGGGTTTTAACTCATAGCTTCTTAATTTTACCCTTCCTTCCTTACTAACACCTAATTCTTTTGTTTGCAATCTGATGAATTATTTAAGCTCCTAATATGTGGGATGTTACAGGTTGCCTCCCAGGAAGTGCTTGTTTAATGTCTGATAGCTCGACGCCTGGTCACTTAGAAACTTATGGTGGCCTCAGTTGGAGGATGATGGTTGACTCTGTTCCAGTTCTTCCTTTTAGTTCCCATCCTCCATGCCAATTTCTTAATTTCTCATCATCACTGTCTTCACTTATTTCTTCTTCTGATGCTGCTCTTTTTCTCTGAACTCCATGATTGATTCTGGCTGCTTTACTCTCATTCTTGGTTTCCTCAGAAATCCAGAAACCTTTTTCTTCTTTTGCTCCACAATGTCTGGAGGAGTTTCTTTATTTCTTACCTTTGGCAGCTGAGATTGGATTTAAATTTATAGATCCCATCAGTAGGATCCATTTTTAATTTTTCTGTAGTTTTCTGTAATTTGGGGATTCCTTTGTCAATGTGAAACACAATGCTCTTATCTTTTGAGCTTAATTGGTATTTTCCCTGATCAACGTCCACTATTGCCTTGGCAGCTTTCATGAAGGGTCTTCCCAAAATTAGGGGGACATCAATATCCTCCTCTTCTGTTTCTGCAATGTAAAAGTCAACAAAATATACAAACTTGTCCACTTTAATTGGTAAATCTTCAATCTTCCCGTATGGATTTTGAGTGGACTTATTTGCAAGTTGTGACTTCACCTTGGCAGGCTTGACCTTCAAAATTCCTAGCTTGTTAAAATACGATAGCGGCATCAAGTTGATGCTTGCCCCAACATCCAATAAAGCATATGTAGCTGGTTGATTACCAATAGAAAGAGGTACAATGAACTTACCTGAGTCAAGTGACTTGCCTGTGATGTAGACCTCTTCTGGTTCTTCTTCTTCTCTTTGCAAAGTCTCTTCTGGCTTCTCTTCTGGTTGAACACTCTTCTTGACAATCTCTTCTGTGGACACTTGCTCTTCAAATGTGATCTTTTCTTCTACATCACTTTCCTCTGTAATATTTCCATCAGTAGCAATCAAGTTGCAGTGCTCCTTTGGATTTGTCTGAGTGTTTGCTGTAAAGTGGCCATTCTTGTGTTCTGCCATCTCTGTTTCTAGTTGGCCCATTTGATTTTCTAATGCTTTGATTGATGCTTCTGTGTTCTTTTTGAATCCATCAAATCCTTGTATGAATGCATCGATCTTCTCTTCCAACCTGTTTAATCTGTCATACATTGATGGTTACTGCTGCTATTATAGTGTCTGTCTGTTCCCTCCATTCTGCCCCCATCCAGAGTTGTTTTGGTTATTCCTGCATCCTTGTGAGTACTGATTGTTGTTGTTGGAGAAATTTCCTTGCCTCCCCTGGTTACCCATGAAGTTGACTTACTCGGCTTGATTTTCTTGGTAAGAGCATTGACCATTGGGATGGTCGCCTCCGCAAAAGTCACAAATCAAAGGTTAGGCTTGAATAGGTTGGGATTGGACAACTTTTAACTGTTGAGGAAGTGCTTTCAACTGTTCTGTGAGTGCCTCTATCTGTCTTTTTATAAGCTTGTTTTCTGCTAGAATAGCATCACTATTGTTGAGTTCCAACACTCCTTTCTTCTGTACTTGAGTTGGTTGTCGTCCACACTGAGCTTGCTGATCATTCTGAGCAAAGTTGTCAATGATTGAGATCGCTTTGCATCCACGGATAAGATAGTTCCTCCTGCTGCAGCATCTATGAAAGATTTGAAATCAGACCTGAGTCCCTTGCAGAAAATGTTGAGTTGGGCAATGTCATCATAGCCATGATTGGGACATTTGCGCAACAAAGATTTTTATCTCTCCCAAGTTTCACATAATGGTTCATCTATTCCTTGTCTGAAGGTGGAGATGTCTGTTTTGGCTTGTATTTGTTTTCCTAGTGGGAAAAATCTTGTCAGAAATTTTTCTTCAACCACATCCCAGTTGTTTAGACTTTGGTTTGGATGCGACTTCAGCCACTCCTTAGCTTCACCTATCAATGAAAAAGGAAACAAGCGTAAATAAACAGACTCTAAATCACCTTCCTCAAAACCCATAGTGCCAATTAATTCATAAAAGTTTGAGAGATGTGTATTTGGATCCTCATGATCTAATCCTGCGAATTGATGGGCACTGATAAGATTGAGGTGAGCAGCCTTCAACTCCAAGGACTTCGTAGTTGTAGGTAAGACAATGCTTGAAAAATGGTGAGGTCCTTGATGCATGACATATTCTCCTAAGGTCCTTCTTCTTGGATGTTCTTCTGCCATATTTTTGGGTTCTTCCTCAAGTCTCCTTGTTCTCCTTCTCATGTTTCTACTTTTGTTCCTCCTTGATCTCCTTTCTATTTCTGGATCAAATTGTAACTGATTTGGGGACACCAGGCCTCTCAAAAGCATAAACAAGAAAACTTGAAAAGGGTAAGTGTGGAAGAGAATTTTAATAATAAAAATAAAAAGAAAAACAAAAATAAAAAGAAAAAGATCCTAAAAATTCCTAAAAAAAGAAAAATCTAAATTCCTAAGATATAGTATATACAACTTGATAGTTAGACCTCCCAAGTCTATACGAATTGATACATCGCTCCCCGCGGAAACGGCGCCAAAAAATACTTGATGAGATTCTGGCTAGCGTACAAAAATTTCAGCAGTATAATAGTAAGTATGAGTTACCGTATCCACAAGGAACAGTTCACTTCGTATATACTAGTGATCAGACTATCAAGTAAGAAATAGTATTTTGATGGTTTATTGTGTAGAAAGTAAATTTGCGTAAAGTAAAGAGATAATAGAGATAAGGTAAGATAGCGTTACTTGGATCATGATTGAACTTCGTATCATCGCACCCCTTATGCATGTGAACCCAAATATTATTTATGAATATATTTCTATAATATCCTAGCCAAACTATATTGTTTTACCGCGAGTTACCACCAGTAAGCCACTCGAAGATAATCCATGCGGGTTCTCCCAGGCGATAAATTACCCCAGCTTGATTGCTCTACTTTTCCGTTCGTTAACACTATCAATTCACCGTATATTCCTATAGGGACTACTATGAAGAGGCCGTCACATTCCAATTCTTCAATCATCGATTCCCCTATATTCCTATAGCGATCTATGAGTACTTTTACCAATCAGATTTTGAGTTTCCTAAGTTTCAGTTCCCCAAACTCGTTGTTGAATTAATAAAATCATTTAGCAATGTATTTTATAAAAACAACCTATAACTCTGGCACATGTGCGCAAGCTACGCATTAAGCAAAGTATAAAAGCACCAATATTATAGAATAGGGATTCATAAATAATAGAATTCACATACACTTGGGGATTGAATCAACTACATTTAACCCTATTGGAGAGTTTAGCTACGCATGGTAGCCATACAGACCAATGAAGAAACTGTCATGCTTTTCTTCAATCCTAGCTCTGCCTTTGTCGTCTCTCTAATCTCCTTCCTAAACGCTCTTTACTAACCACTATTGTGATCTTTACAAAAGGTCCTATTTATAGACCAAGGAAAGCTATCTTAAATCTGGAATGAATCTATTTTGAAAACTAGATCTAAAGTCAAATCCGCATTCTTGCGCTTCACCTGCGCTCAGCGCGTTTGAAGCGCAGGATCCAGAGAGGAATCCTGATAGTTGCGCTCCACCTGCGCTAAGCGCAGGTGGAGCGTATTTCTCGTTCCAGCTTTCCTTGATTCTCTCTCTTTTTAACTTGATCTCTTCCTGATCTTATCCTTGTTTGCTTGGCTTTCCTTGTTTCCCTCTTTTTGATTTGATTTTGTATTTATCTTGCCTTTGAATTTAAATTGGGAAGTTATCCGCAGAATCCTTGTTTAAATGGTTGTTGATCTTATCTTTATTTGCTCTCATTTAAACTTCAAATCTGCAGATCCTATCCTCAAATGATTCTATCTTCTTTTGCTCATTGAAATCTTTCTCATAAATCTTCAAAATTAACAGATTTTGTATTAAAATAGCATCAAATTCAAATCAAATAAACACAATTATTACAATTATTACTAAAAAGGGATTATTTTGGGGCATAAATTACTATTTTAACCTTGATAAGTGCAATAAAAATACAAGAATATATCGTATAATTTGCACCTATTACATATTTATTAGCTTATTTAAATATATGAGTATATTGGCTTACATAAAAGACTTGAACCTATAGGTCTGTTTGAATATATGCTTATAACATTTAAATACCTTATTGTAAAATGCTTTCCAGGCTAAGTCAGACTTTTAAATAGGTCATGTCAAATCTTAAAATAAAACTTAACATTAGGTGAATAGGTTAGGCTCAGACCTTAGTTTCAGGATGTAGGTTAGGCATGACTTAGAAAACCTAACTTAGCCCACCCTATTTTCACACCTAATTAAGTTCGAAGATGATACAATAGACTTTATTGGTCACGCATGGCACTTCACCTTAATGATAATTACTGGGATGATGAGCTCATCATAGACTTCACAGAGAAAATAAAGCTACTAATTTGTGGATGAAGAGGATCAAGATATTATTTCGTTTAGATGTTTTGATGAAAGGAGAATTCTAGCGTGGATCAAACAAAAATTTGTCCACCTAGTGCAACTTACATTTTACCGGTTATTAAAGTTGAGTAAATAATTTTTTTATTAAATTAATGGTTTTTATATGTCTATTTGAGTTTGATTTAAGGGAAAAGATAGATTTATAATACAACTTACGCTAGTTTCGTTGATGATCTACTACTTTAAAGTAACTGGAAGGTAGTTTAGTACCGGCCATTACTAAAATAAATGGAGTAAAATGTCATTTTGGTGCCTGAAAGACCAACGGTTAGTCAAGTTAGTCCCCAGAAGAAAGAAATTAACAAAATAGTTCCTGAATCATACTAACGTCAATAAAGTTGGTCCATTCGTTAATTTGACTTGGTTAAACTTAACAGAAAGCCTAGGTGGCACGTTACCTTTACACAATGGATGTTGATGTGGCAACCACAATCTTTTAGGGACTAGAATGAACCTTCTTTCCCTTCAATTTGATCCTTGTAATTAAATTCTTAACGGTCATTACCATAAACCACATCATAACACCTCAACTGGAACACATCAATTTATATAAAGGCCAATAACATCTTTCATGGTCGTTCTTTGATGTGGATCCCTTTCTGTGCATTGTATTGCTAACAAAAACACTACAGTAACATGCTTGGCTAGTGCTACTGAATTGGGAAATGCACATGCTAGATATGGATTAGCAATCTTCTTAATTTGCCTGTTTCCAACCATACAGATCTAGCCCAACGTACTGAAGTGGGTCACCTCTGCCTCATTATTCAAAGATTGAAGCCAAAGAGTTTGACCAAATTTTGGTTCTTAATCATCCCAAGGGTTTGAATTTTATTTCGCATGATGCTTACACACTTTTCCTCGTTTCTTCCAAATGAAACCTTACAGCAACACCCTGTGCATTGCTTTAGTACCTATCCTGTACTATTTCATTCATGTACATCCCCTATGCTTTTTCATCCCCTTTGCTGCAATTACAATAAGCTAATTGGTTTTATTCTTTTTTCCATTATTTTCTATCTTTAATTTGTTTGTTATAACATCTTCTTCCATTCATTATATTCAAATTGATAATTCTCTAAAAAAGGGTGATATATTCTTGTTTCTTAAAATGTTTGACTGTCATTTCTTAATTTTTGTAAATATGTAATGGCAATAATAAAAATTGAGTAAACCCCCATATCAGTCCTTTATTTTTTTAGCGTCATGCACTTTAGTCCCTGAGATTTCAAAATGTCTCCGTTAATCCTTGACATTTGTCTTCGTCATTCACTTTAGTTCAAAATGGTTGACGACGTTAAATAAGTGCTGACGTGTTACGTTAAGTAACACTTTGGATTTAAATTAGTCCCTATAATATTAAGAATCATTCACTTTTGTCCCTAAAATGGATTGTGTATGGAATGACAAGTTCTTAGCAACATTATGGAGAATAGAAAGTTTTTACTTTTATTAATTGTATCAAACCTATATTTCTATTAGATCTAATTAGTTCATAGCAATTTTTTCCCTTTATAAATTGTCAATATTTTCTAATGATGTTCCATACTGAGCAAATTGAATTCTCACTTGTTATATTATCTTCTTTGTGATTAAATATAAACGTAGAAATATTTAGTTCTAAGTTGGTTATTTATCAATAATACTTGACAACTAGCTGACATTTTCTGTACTAAACCCAATGCTTTAGGTGATATATATGTTCATCTAGAAAACGAAGTTATATAATTTTATATCTCTCAAATTTGTGGCATAAAAGGTTGGCTCATATAAGTGAAAAAGGATTGCAGATTTTGGCAAAGAAGTCCCTTATTCCATTGGCAAAAGGTACAAAATTGAATCCCTGTGACTATTGTCTATTTGGCAAGCATCATAGAGTGTCTTTCAATAAAACTTCAAAACCGAAAGAGAATATTCTGGATATGGTTTACTCTGATGTATGCGGTCCCATGGAGATGGAGACTCTTGGTGGTAGCAGATATTTTGTGACATTTATTGATGATGCTTCACGAAAGGTGTAGGTGTATTTCCTAAGAACGAAGGACCAGGTTTTTCAATACTTCAAAAAGTTTCATGCCACGGTGGAGAGAGAAACGGGAAAACTTTTGAAGTGTCTTCGCAGTGACAATGGGGGTGAGTATAATTCCTATGAATTTAAGAATTATTGTTCTGAACATGGCATCAAACATGAAAAGACAGTTCCTGGAACCCCACAACATAATGGTGTGGCCAAAAGAATTAACAGAACCATTATGGAGAATGTTAGATGTATGCTGAGAATGGCTAAACTGCCTAAGCCATTCTGGGGTGAAGCTGTTCAAACTGCATGCTACCTGATTAACAGATCTTCGTCTGTTCCTTTGGGCTTTGACATCCCCGAGAGAGTATAGTCCGAACATGATATTACTTACTCTCATTTGAAGGTGTTTGTGAAGGGAATCAAGCATGTGGTCAGGGTGCAGCAGAATAATTGGATTCCCCTTGTTATGATCGTTAATGCAAAAACATGAATTAAGGCGTAAAAAGGAATGAAACATAATGATATACCTTTTCAGGATTGCAAACGAGACAATAGCAGCCACATCTCTAGAGGTGTCCACGCCAACAATCGAACTAGGAAACCCTCCTCAACTCTGCTAGTAGCGTTTAGAGAGTAAGAGCAACTGCACGTGTGTCTAGGGTAATGCATCTTATGCGATATTTATAGAGTGGTGGCTAAAGTTTTACCGTCACTCAATTAACCCTAACACATACGGGCCTGACCCATTATGTTATAATTCTAATCAGATTAGAATTACTAACTTTCCTAGCGGCTTGTTGTATGAGTGTGACCCAATAGGCTCTTTCAATATCTGGTTATGATATTTAAAATAAAACCCTTTTACATTTAATATCATAAATGGCGAGCAGTATCTAACAATACATCACTAATACCCAAATATTGAGAATGTCAACAATTTGACGTATCCTATTTTATGATAATAATTTATATTATTTGTCCCTTTGTCTAAATATCTAATTGAACACAAGGGCATGAAATGTCTTATCCTTGTATAGTTCAATTTATGTTTTTCTTGATGCCCAAGTAGACTTTACAAAAAATAAACATCTCATGTTTATCCTCCTGAGCATGGCCATGCCTTTTGTAGTCTAACTTTATCAAGAGGCCTACAGATATAACTCATGTTACATAGGAGGGACAAATCCCATCTAGGTCACTCACATTCCACCACATAATTTATTATATTCCAAAAACCAACTTTATGATGACCTTGTTACAGGCAACGTTTGATGATATTTAAAACATATAATTCCTTATGTAGGAATCGTAGTGATTTCAGGTGAAAGGACTTCATATAATATTTATCAATATAAGAAACGTTCATGACACTTATGTAACAAACCATGCAACGTTCTTCAGGTGGGTCAGTCTAGTACACCATTACTTTTAATATGTACTTATGGGAGCACTTGATATCTCATATCCATGATCTGTGAGATGTGATCATCAATGAACTCACATACTAGTCTAACTGCATCTAATTGTCCTAAGAAGATACTTGACCAGGGACTATTTTAAGAATAGTTCTTCATAAGATCTCACGATCAAGTCATCTACTTGATTTCTTATGAAGTTTAAGCTTACTATTCTAAGGACATTTATTATATTCTAAAAGAATTAATAAAATGAATTTGCTTTTATAAAATAATATGATACAAGTGATGAATGTTCAAAATAAAACATATAAGTCTCTAGTGCATATACTAACAATCTCCCACTTGCACTAGAGTCTTTTAGACATAATTCTAATGCCTAATGATCTAGTGTGCCCTTCATGCTTTTGCTGCACAAGGTTTGTCAATGGGTATGCAACATTGTCATTTGTATGCACTTTGCATATCTTCACATATCTCTTATCAATGATTTCTCGGATGAGATGGAAACGTATAAGTATATGTTTGGATCGTTGATCAGACCTGGGTTCCTTAGCTTGTGCAATAGCCCCATTGTTATCATAATAAAGACTTATAGGATCCACAATGGTAGGAACTACACCAAGTTCAATAATGAACTTCCTGATCCAAACGGCCTCTTTCGCAGCATTTGAGGCTGCAATATACTCAGCTTCTGTGGTAGAATCATCGACTGTTTCCTGCTTCGAACTTTTCCAGTTTACAACGCCACCAGTCAAACAAAACACATAACCTGACTGCGATCTTGAATCATCTTTGTCGGTTTGGAACCTAGCATCAGTGTAACCCTTTACAAGTAGCTCTTCCTCACCTCCATATATTAAGAATGAGTCCTTAGTTCTTCTTAAGTACTTAAGGATGTTCTTGACTACTGTCCAGTGACCTTCACCAGGATCAGATTGGTATCTGCTAGTCATGCTTAAAGCATATCATATGTCTGGTCGAGTACATAACATGGCATACATGATAGACCCTATAGTAGATGCATAAAGAATCTTACTCATGCGATCCCTCTCTTCTTTACTAGAAGGATATTGAGCCTTAGATAGGCTTATACCATGTGACATAGGCAAAAATCTCTTCTTAGAATCTTGCATGTTAAACAGTTTTAACACCTTGTCTATGTATGTGCTTTGACTTAGATCGAGTAATCTTTGAGATCTATCTCTATAGATCCTGATACCTAATACATAGGTTGCTTCGCCCAAATCTTTCATAGAAAAACAATTCCTAACCAAGTCTTTACAGACTGAAGGGTAGGAATGTCATTTCCTATGAGGAGTATGTTATCTACATACAAAACCAGAAAAAACCACTATGCTGTCACTAACCATTTTGTAGACACAAGGTTCATCTTCATTTTTAATGAAACCAAACTGCTTAACATCTTCATCAAAACGAAGATTCCAATTTCTAGAGGCTTGCTTTAATCCATAAATGGATCGTTGCAACTTACATACTTTTCCATCATTTTCAGGTATAACAAAACCATCAGGTTGTGTCATATATACATCTTCAAGAAGGCTTCCATTTAGGAAAGTTGTCTTGACATCCATTTGCCAGATTTCATAATCATGGTAAGCTGCAATAGCAAGCAAGATCCGAACAGATTTAAGAATAGCAACTGGGGAAAAAGTTTCATCATAGTCTACACCATGAATTTGCTTGAAACCCTTAGCCACCAACCGTGCTTTAAATGTACTTATATTACCATCCATGTCAGTTTTCGTTTTGAAAACCCACTTGCACCTTATGGGTTTTTATCCCTTTAGGTGGTTCAATCAAGGTCCATACCTTGTTAGTGTACATGGAATCCATTTCAGATCTCATGGCATCAAGCCATTTCTCGGATTCTGGACTCAAAAGAGCTTCTTGGTAAGTCATCGGTTCATCTTGATCCATTAGTAATACATCCCCTTCCAGAGATACAAGGAAACCATATCTCTTAGGTTGGTGACGTATCCTATTTGACTTACGCAAGTCTTGCGCTACTTGAGCAGGTGGCTCCACAACACTTTGTGGTATCTGCTCTTGTTCCATTATTGGATCACTTCTACTTTGTGGTACTTGAATTTCTTCAAGTTCTACTTTCCTCCCACTTATTTTCTTAGAGATAAATTCCTTCTCTAAGAATACAACAGTCCTAGCGACAATCATTTTGCCTTCGCTAGGATTATAAAAGTAGTAACCCTTAGTTTCTTTTGGGTATCCCACAAATAAGCACTTATCTGATTTGGGTCCTAGTTTATCTGAAACTTGGCGTTTCACATAAGCTTCACAACCCCAAATCTTCATAAAAGACATACTAGGTCGTTTCCCAGTCCATATCTCATATGGTGTCTTTATAATAGCTTTAGATGGAACACAATTTAGTGACTCATCATGGATCCAACCGTATCTAATAGAGTTCGATTTCTCCTTTCAGAAACTCCATTCCATTGAGGTGTTCCAGGAGGAGTGAGTTGAGATATTATCCCACACTCTTTCAGATAGCCATCAAATTGTTGGCTCAAGTATTCTCCACCTCGATCTGATTGAAGTGTTTGAATAGTCTTGCCAAGTTGGTTTTGTACAGTGTTATTAAAACCAGACCGGTGATCGACTCGGTCAAGGTACCGAGTTAATGGGTTAGTGGTCGAACCAGTGAGTCATTGGTTAAACCGGTTAAACTGATGATAATTAAATATTTTATAAAAATTATAATATATATGAAGAAAATATATTTTATATAATTATATGTATAATAGAACGAGGGTGTTGTCAGCTTGTGGTATGTGATAATCGCTAATGACAGCTGCATGAAGACAATATGTGTTAAAATGTGCACATAATATAACAAGGGAGTTGTTAGCTTAGTGGCAAGCGCTAATGCTATGAGTGCTGCAGTGTGTGGGTTCAAATCCCAGCTGCTCCACTTTCAGTATTTTTGCAAAGAAAAGCTGGCAATAAAACCGGGTTGAACCCAGAACCGGTTCAACCGACCGGTTTTCACCGGTTCAAGCGAGTTAATACCGGTTCTGACCGGTTTGAAAGCAGAATCGTTCCAAGGACCTGACCGGACCGGTTTGGGGTCCGGTTTCCGGTTCAATCGGTCGGACCGGCCGGTCCGGTCCGGTTTTAATAACACTGGTTTTGTACTTCATTTTTAAATTCCTTGAACTTTTCAAAGGATTCATATTTGTGTTTGTACATAAATCCATATCTACTGAAATCATGAGTAAAAGTGATGAAGCATTGAAAACCTCCTCTAGCCATTGTGCCCATGGGCTCACATGCATCACTATGTATGAGACCAAGAATATCATTGGCCCTCTCACCTTTTCCGGTGAATGGGGTTTTGGTCATCTTCCCCAATAGACAAGATTCACATGTCTTAATTGATTCAAAATCAAAGGAGTCCAAATAGCCATCTTGGTGGAGTTTGGATATGTGTTTCTCATTTATGTGGCCTAGGCGACAATGCCAAAGATAAGTTGGGTTCAAATAATTTGTTTTGAACCTTTTAACGTTTCAAAGTCAAGAACATATAGTCCATTGTCTAATTTTGCACAACCATAAAACATATCTTTTAAATAAACTGAACAACTATTGTTCTTTATTATAAATGAAAAACCACTCTTGTCTAAACAAGAAACAAAAATAATATCCCTACTAATGGCAGGCACAAAATAACAATTATCTAACTCAATAGCTAGCCCAGTTGGCAAAAGTTAAATAAAAAGTTCCAACGGCTAAAGCAACAACTCTACTCCATTTCCTACTCGCAGGTCGACTTCGCCTTTAGCGAATGGTCTACTCCTTTTTAGATCCTGCACATTCATACAAATGTGAGATCCACATCCAGTATCCAATACCGAAGATGCTGAAGTAGATAAATTGACTTCTATAACATAAATACCTGAAGTGCAAGTCTCACTTCCCTTCTTCTTGATCTCCTCCAGGTACTTTGCACAGTTTCTCTTCCAATGTCTATTTGGACACAGTGGAAACACGTTCCTTCCTTATCTATCCCACCCACAGGCTTCAAAGCAGAGGTACTAGGCTTATCTTCGCCCTTGTCCTTTGGTTTGAAATAGAGCTTCTTGAATTGCTTCTTGCCTTTACCTTTCCCAGGTTGGACCATCAATATGACCTTCCCTTTACCTTTATTAATGTTTTGCTCAGTTGTTCTTAACATGCTGAGCAATTCAGGCAGTGGTTTGTCAAATTCATTCATGTTGTAGTTCATGACGAATTGACTATAGTTGTCTGGCAATGATTGCAGGACAAGATCAGTGGCCAACTCTTGGCCTAATGGGAATCCAAGCCTTTCTAGGTTTTCAATGTACCCAATCATCTTGAGTACATGAGCACCTACAAGACTTCCCTATTTAAGTGTACAATCATATCGTACGCCTCCATGTTCTCATGCTATTTTTGGAGTTCAGCATTCATGGTAGCAATCATAAGGCAACCTACATCGAGAGCATCATCCAGATACTTCTTAAAAGCATCCTTGTCAGCTTTCAAGGCATTTGTAGTGGGTGTTTCAGGAACGGGTTCTTTCAGGACATACAACTTTTTTTATGCCTAAGGACAATCATTAGGTTTCTATACTAGAGTAGAAAGTTAGTTTCAGACAGTTTGTTCTTCTCAAGGACAGATTGCAGTGAAAGGTTACTTGTTGTGTTGGTTGCCATGGTAATCTATTAACAGAAAGATATGCATGTAAGTATCATATAGTAAACATATTTAATAAAGTCTTTAATTAAATATTCCTCCTACTATTTTGATTCAAAATAAGTACCCTCAATATGAAATCAGAAAATCCCATCACTAGATTTTCTAGTGGGCCAAGATCCATATTTCACCTATTTTAAGTCAGCTTTGGCTTATCGCTTAAGAAAAAGGTTATTTAGGTAGGAACACGTACGATTTCCAATTGCATCTCATGCAACTCTTGTATAGTTAGGTGGATAACTTTTATCCTAATTCATGTTATAAATTGATACCCAACTTAATGCCTCTAGGTTCTTCAATCCTATTGAATACAACCTAGTTAAGCCAAAACCCAATGATTAACAGTTGGATATTACTTTTATCCTATCGCGTTTTACTAGTATAGATAAATGTACCCTGCTTTGGCAGACCTAAACTTCATCGGTTCTAGTCTTAACGAGTGTCATTCATTGGAAGGCAAAATATGACTTAATATTCTCTTTGAGGGATTTGATCGCTTTTTAATTTTATTCCTTTGTTAAACTATTTAACAAAAACATACAAGCATGCATCTCATACAAATAAATGATATGGTTATGGCCTCATAAAATTCCAATACAAAATTACATCACGTATATAATCTTGAAGCCTCCATCCACATGTCTCCATATGTCCCACTGACTCCTTGTCCTTCCGGTTATAATACATAACATGAAAAAACCTCGTTTAACATACGGGGGGATAGAGATGAGAAAAGAATTACAAATGGAATGTAAAGAGGTAAGGCACGACACGCAGATCGTATTTAAATAAAACAACTAAGGCCATAACCAATCATAAGGCAAAACCAACATCCATTTTGATTGTAAAACATAACACACTACGCAATGTTAGCACGAGGGTCACGCTATAAAATAGGTAAGTGTTTTGATAAACCCTTAACCAATCATAAAAAAGTGTCTCTCATCAAATGAATACTTCATGAACCTGTAAAACAGGTAAATCCCTCGTATCATTCGATACGCTCTTGTCAGCAAATTGATAAGTGGTATGTTTATCGCAGCCAATATTTGAGTCGAGGCAAGGTTTCAAAAATTGAACCCTTTGACGTCCAAGACATGAACTCTTCATGTTTCGCGGGACCCTCTAACACCAAAACAAATATATATACATCACGCACAAATACACAATCAATAATGGAAAGGAAATTACAACAGAAAAATAGAATATCATAATATTCAAATCGATTAAAAGCCTAAAACATGTTTATCGCAAACCAACGCTCTGATACCAATTGAAAGGAATCAAACATATGGTCAGGGTGCAGCGGAATAATTGGATTCCCCCTTGTTATGATCGTTAATGCGAAAACACGAATTAAGGCGTCAAAAGGAATGAAATAGAATGATATACCTTTTCAGGATTGCAAACGAGGCAATAGCGGCCACGTCTCTAGAGGTGTCCACGCCAACAGTCGAACTAGGAAACCCTCCTCAACTTTGCTAGTAGCGTTTAGAGAGTAAGATCAACTGCACGTGTGTCTAGGGTAATACATCTTATGCGATATTTATAGAGTGGTGGCTAGGGTTTTACCGTCACTCAATTAACCCTAACACAATGGGCCTGACCCATTATGTTATAATTCTAATCAGATTAGAATTACTAACTTTCCTAGCGACTTGTTGTATGTGTGTGACCCAATAGGCTCTTTTAATATTTGGTTATGATATTTAAAATAAAACCCTTTTATATTTAATATCATAAATAGCGAGCGGTATCTAGCAATACATCACTAATACCCAAATATTAAGAATGTCAACAATTTGACGTATCCTATTTTATGATAATAATTTATATGATTTGTCCCTTTGTCCAAATATCTAATTGAACACAAGGGCATGGAATGTGTCATCCTTGTATAGTTCAATTTATGTTTTTCTTGATGTCCAAGTAGACTATACAGAAAATAAACATCTCATGTTTATCCTTCTGAGCATGGCCATGCATTTTGTAGTCTAACTTTATCAAGAGGCCTACAGATATAACTCCTGTTACATAGGAGGGAAAAATCCCATCTAGGTCACTCACATTCCACCACATAATTTATTATATGTCCAAAAACCAACTTTATGATCACCTTGTTACACGCAACCTTTGATGATATTTAAAACATATAATTCCTTATGTAGGAATTGTAGTGATTTCAAGTTAAAGGACTTCATATAATATTTATCAATATAAGAAACGTTCATGACACTTATGTAACAAACCATGCAACGTTCTTAAGGTGGGTCAGTCCAGTACACCATTACTCTTAATATGTACTTATGTGAGCACTTGATATCTCACATCCATGATCCGTGAGATGTGATCATCAATGAACTCACATACTAGTTTAATTGCATCTAATTGTTCTAAGAAGATGCTTGACCAAGGACTATTTTAAGAATACTTCTTCATAAGATCTCACGATCAAGTCATCTACTTGATTTCTTATGAAGTTTAAGCATACTATTCTAAGGACATTTATTATATTCTAAAAGAATTAGTAAAATGAATTGTCTTTATAAAATAATATGATACAAGTGATGAATGTTCAAAATAAAACATATAAGTCTCTAGTGCATATACTAACTGTTTGGATGCAAAGCTTTTGCTCACGTAAGTAAGGAGCAGAGACAGAAACTTGATGATAGAGTCATTCCTTGTATTTTTCTGGGCTATGGAGATGAGGAATTTGGCTATAAGTTATGGGATTCGGAAAAGAAGAAGATTGTTAGAAGAAGGGACGTAGTGTTCCATGAGCAAGAGACTATATCGGATTCCAAGACTCCAGAGAAAACCAAAGAATCTGGTGGATATGTTGATCTCACACCAATGCCTCCTCCTAGAGAAAATGCCACAGAAGAGGGAGAGTTTAATGAATATGGGGTAGATGAAGAGCCAACCGCAGATGATGTTTGAGATGGAGAAGGTGTTGAGCAGGGGGAACATACCCCTGTACCACAACTCAGATGATCTGAAATAGACCGTCATCCATCCAGCAGGTGCCCCAGTTCAGAGTACATCCTCCTTACTGATGAGAGGGAGCCAGAAAGTTTTAAAGAAGTTCAAACTCATAAGGATAAAGTTTAGTGGATGAAAGCCATGCAAGAAGAGATAGATTCCTTGTGGAAGAATGATACTTATGAGCTTGTGAAACTTCCTGAAGGCAGGAGAGCCTTGAAGAATAAGTGGGTGTTCAAGCTCAAGAAAGATGGTAATAAGCTAGTCAAGTATAAATCTCGCTTAGTCGTAAAAGGCTTTGGACAAAAGCGAGGAATAGATTTTGATGAAATTTTCTCTCCAGTTGTGAAAATGAGTTCTATTCGAGTTATACTCACATTGGTGAATAGCTTGGATCTAGAGCTTGAATAACTAGATGTGAAGACTGCATTTCTCCATGGAGTTTTGGAGGAAGAAATCTACATGGTACAAGCAGAAGGATTTGAGAAGGTTGTACAAGAGCACATGGTTTGTAGACTGAAAAAGAGCTTGTATGGACTAAAGGCAAGCTCCAAGACAATGGTACAAGAAATTTGACTCATTTATGATGAGTCATGGATATACCAAGATTGGTGCAGATCATTGTGTATATGTCAAAACATTTCCAGGTAACAAATGCATCATTCTTCTGCTATATGTAGATGATATGCTGATAGTGGGACAAGATACAAAGATGATTGATGATTTGAAAAAGGAGCTGTCAAAATCCTTTGATATGAAAAATCTAGGCCCTGCAAAGTAAATTTTGGGCATGTTGATTTTTCGAGATCGAAAATCTAGGTGGTTGTGGTTGTCACAAGAATGATATATGAATCGGATTCTAGAAAGATTCAACATGAAGGATGCTAAACCAGTTAGCACACCATTGGCCAATCATTTCAAACTCAGCAAAAAAACTTGTCCTACTAGTCAAGAAGAAAAGGAAACTATGGTCGCAATATTGTACTCCTCAGCAGTTGGGAGTATGATGTATGCAATGGTTTGCACGAGGCTAGATATTGCTCATGCGGTTGGAGTTGTTAGCAGGTTTCTTTCCAATCCTGGCAAAGATCATTGGAAAGCAGTAAAGTGGATCTTGAGATACTTGAAAGGTACATCTAGAATGTGCTTGTGCTTTGGAGGACCAGAAACCATTCTGGAAGGATATGCAGATGCAGATATAGCAGGTGATCTAGTTGGCAGGAAATCTACCTCTGGATACGTTTTTACTTTTGCAAGGGGGCTGTCTCATGGAAATCTAAATTACAGAAGTGTATTGTCCTATCGACTACTGAAGCGCAATATGTTGCTGTGACTGAAGCAGGAAAAGAAATGCTTTGGTTGATGAGATTCCTTGAACAATTAGGAATAAAGCAAGAATGGTCCATTATCCACTATGATAGTCAAAGTGCATTGGATTTAAGCAAGAATGCAATGTACCACTCTGGTACTAAGCATATTGATGTGAGATACCATTGGTTACGTGAAGCAGTTGAAGAACAATGGTCCAAATTGGAAAAGATTCACACAGACAAGAATCATGCTGATATGATGACGAAAGTTGTAACTCGTGAAAAGCTTCAACTTTGTGTCAAATTGATCGGTATGGATCACAGATGAAGTCTTCAAGATGTTTTTCCCCAATGGTTGGAGGGGGAGAATTGTAGTATCCAACCATTAGCTACAAGCCAAATAAAAGAAACAATATGTCACTCAAGCCATGTGAAGTTGTTACATGTTGAAAAAGAAAACATGCTTATCTTATTATATGGAAAGTTGGACGGTAAGCATGCGAAGTTAGTAGGCAAGCTGGAGCAACAAATAAAACGTGACTAGCAACAATTTGAATAGTGGTCGCAAATTGTACAGTGTTAGGAAAAGAGAAATATAATATACACGATCATGCATCTCTATAAATAGAGATGTTCTTAGCAAATTGTAACTAAGCCAAAAGCAACTCATCCAAGTGTGAGTAACAAGTGAGAGAGAGAGAGAGAAATAGAGTGTGAGTAAATCCTAAAAGTGAGTGTGGGAAATATACATTGGGTATATTTTTGGATATCATCTCTAGTACTCCTTGGTATTACAAATTGTAGTATTTGAATAGGAGTGAGTCTCACTTGGAAACACTATATTTGAATCTCTTGTGTGGGAGAGTGTGGAAATGATATTGTAATTATCCTTAAATATAGTGGAGTATTTTTCGGAGTTTGTCGCGTTGTTTTTCCCTCGGTATTGGTGGGTTTTTCACGTAAATATTTTGTGTTACTTTTTATATCATTTATATATCTTTTGATTGTTGTGCTACTCTGGTGGTAGATCTAGCTCTAACAGATCTATTTTGGTGCCTCTTGCTATATTTAATTTATACAGTGCATCAACCCCATTCCAACAAAACTTTTGTAAACTATTCCATCACAAATTAAATTAAATTAAATAGTGACAGAATTTTAATGGTAAATCTCATCGCAACCAAGTTAGTTATTGCAATTGAAAATTAGCAAAAACTTACATCACAATATTTTTTAAAATAAATATTATTTTTTGTCATCAATCCCATCTCAAAATTGTAACGAAATATAAAATCCCATCACAAATAAATTATGATTAACAAAATCACGATAAAATCTTTTTGTCAATATTTGTGATCGAATTTTTTACTATCATGCAATGGATCCAATTTTATTGCAATAATGGAGTTTTTCATCGCATTCAAGAACAACACGTCATTATTCTTTATTAATTTCCCTGCTAGGGTTTTGACCTGATACCGTCTCTGCTAGGGTTTCCGTGCAGAGGTGTCATGTAGCGCTTTTGTCCGCTTGTCGCGTAGTGCCGCTTTTTGCTGCTCTCATCCCTTGGTGGAGTCAACATGGATAATTCAAGAAGACCCTTTTCAGCCTGCTCTGATGACCCCCAGTCAAACAATCCCAACCATGCCCCAATCATTATCTTTGATGACAACGACATAGATGATGGTGTTAACTCATGTGCAAAAAGTCTGGTGGGTAAAATAATCACAGAAAAACCCATTCATACTAACAACCTCTTAAACGCCCTGTCTGGTATGTGGTGCAACCCCAGAGGTTTTAGAGTAGAGGAGATAGCCCCCAAAATCTTCCAATTTTTCTTTGAGGAGGAGAAGGATATATCACGAATTCTTAATGGCAACCCGTGGCTTTTTAGGAACTCTTGGATTGTTTTGAGAAGGTGGGAGAGGTCATAAGAACTAGAATCACTGGAGTTCTCATCAGTGCCTGTACGGGTCCAACTCTGGGGTTTACCTGCTCACTGTAAAACAGAGAAGATGGGAAGGAAAATAGGTGGTTGCTTGGGAGAGGTAAATTCTGTGGACACCTTTGAAACACGTGAAAGAGGCTCTTCCATCAAATTGCTAGTTATCATTGACACCTCCAGACCCCTACAACCGGGTATTCACGTGGGAAGTAAAACAAATGGAGTAATTTGGGTTGATTTTGAATATGAAAGAATGCCACAATTCTGTTATTTCTGTGGAAGAATTGGCCATGAGGAAGACTTCTGCACCTACAAAGATTCACACAATGTTTCTGCTGAACCGCGGGCCAAGACTTTTGGACCATGGATGCGGGCAACTCAATTTGGGAGAAAAATGTCTCACCACAACAAGGACAACACAAATAAATATTCTGAGGGCAGCCACATTAAGAAGATCCCTGAACTACCATATGAGGTAGTGAACCTATTAGCCTCATTGTTCGTATCTAAACATCCTGAGTCATCCTTGTCTTTAGCTTCCAAGCATTCCACTGAGAAAGCCAAAGCCACATCTGCCAACAACAATGCATTGGACCCACTAGATAACGATGATCTCAATGCCTCTAAAAGTCCTGAAACACCCTTGCCTTTAGCTCCTAAATCTCCCGCTGAGAAAATCAAAGCCATAATTCCTACCAACACTGCATTGGTCCCAACTGAGAAATCAGATCCTAATGAATCTAAAATTCCCGAGCCATCTAGCCCTATAGGATCCAATCAACCCAGTGAGTTAACCATTGAACCTCCTCCTTCTCAGGTACCATCAGACGTCCATAATTCTAAAAGTCCAACTTCAGATAATCCATTGAATCCGAAGGACATCCATGGTCCTAGAGCAATTAAAAATCCAACAGCACAAAGGACTTGGAAGAGATTAAACTCTGCTCTCAAAGACAATCCTCTCTCTGTCCAAAATCATGAGAAGTTACACGGTGAAAAAAGGAATGCAGATCATGTGTAGATGGAAATTGATGAACCGGGGGCTTATCCAACAAAAAAGTGATTCCAACCCAATAATCCAAAGGCGAGCCTGGCTTATCAGGCTTGCCCAGATCAATGAGTCTCTTATCATGGAACTGTCGTGGGCTTGGGAACCCACGAACAGTTAGAGCTTTCAAAAAGCTCGTCTCCACAAAGTCTCCCAAAATAGTCTTCATTATGGAGACTAGGAAAAAGGATGCTGAAATGATGAGGTTCCTTTATGTCAATGGTCTAAACAACATTTATGCCATCAGCTGCTCGGGAGAGGGCCGTGAGAGGAGTGGTGGTTTAGCTCTCTTGTGGAGGAATAAGGTTCAAATCCAAATACTGTCTTCATCTCTTCATCACATTGATTGCTTGGTGTCCATGAATGATGGTCAAATTGTTTGGAGGGCAACTGGTATATATGGCTACCCTGAACATTCCAATAAGCATCTTACTTGTGAGCTTCTATGTCAATTAAGTCAAAGCCAGAACAATCCTAATTGGTTATGTTTTGGTGACATGAACTTAATTCTCGGCCAACATGAAAAGCAAGGCGGTAATGCTATGGATAATCATCACACATCATTATTCAGAGATACAATCCAAGACTACAGCCTACAGGACCTTGGTTATGAAGGTGATCCTTTTACTTGAAGCAATAGAAGTGCTGGCCCGAATCTGATTCAAGAAATACTTGACAGAATGCTTGCTAATTCAAGCTGGAGTGAATTATTCCCTAGAGCTAAAGTTCAACACCTGCCACGCTACCAGTCGGATCATGCACCACTCTACCTAATTTTACAGCCCATTATTCATAAAAGAAGACGTAGGAAACAACTCATCCACTTTGAAAAGGTCTGGACTCAGGAAGAAGAATTACCATTGAGGGTGGCACAAGCTTGGTCACAATCAAATGCTAATATCACAGATAAAATTCAATCTTGTCTCCATTTAATTCATAGGTGGGGAGATCGTGTCTATGGAGATATACCACATCAGATCCGTGAATGCCAAGAAAAAATCAAAGCCCTCAACCTCAGTCTTGATGATCCTGAAAATATGGAAAAGCTCAAAAAAGAGGAAGTCAAACTTGATGAATTGCTTGTTTCTGAGGAGATATTCTGGAAGTAACGTAGCAGAGTGGCCTGGCTACAAGATGGTGATCATAACTCTCGTTTCTTTCACCAGAAGGCTAGTCAGTGCAAGGAGAGGAACTGGGTGAATTGCATCTGTGATGATGAAGGCCAATTATGGGAAGAGGAAGATGATATTGCACATGTAATGACCCAATATTTCACAGATCTTTTTTCCTCAAGTAACCCCAGTAGAATTGATGAAGCAACACAGGTTATCAAAGATCGTGTTCCAAACAACTTGAAGGACCAACTTAGTGCACCTTTCACTGAAGCAGAAGTTTTAGTCACATTGAAAAAACTAAAGCCTTGGGCAGCCCCTGGTCCAGATGGAGTCCCTGCATATTTTTTCAGAAATTCTGGAATGTTGTTGGACCAGATTGCTTGGCTACAGTGCTAGATATCTTGAACAATTCATCTGATCCTACTTTACTCAACAACACTCATATTTGCATGATACCAAAAATTAAATCTCCAAAGCATTTTAAGGACTTCAGGCCCATCTCACTTTGCAATGTGATACTGAAATTGGTGACAAAGACACTCGCCAACAGAATCAAGCCAATTCTCCCTGCATTAGTCAGTCCTCATCAGAGTGCCTTTGTTCCAGGTAGACTCATCACTGATAATGCTCTAATAGCTTTTGATACCTTTCACTACATGAGGAAGAAAAGAACAGGAAAAAAGGGCTACTTAGGAATGAAGCTTGATATGGCTAAGGCATATGATCGCATTGAATGGACTTTCTTACAAGCTACTATGACTTCAATGGGTTTCCCTGAAAGCCTAATCTCTCTTATTCTAAGATGTGTCACTACAGTCTCATTCTCTATCATCCTCAATGGCTTCCCATGTGACACTTTCTATCCCCACAGGGGTTTGAGACAAGGGGATCCCCTATCCCCCTACCTGTTTATTATCTGTGTCGAGGTCTTTTCTGGGCTTCTTATTACAGCACATGAAAATTCAGCTCTTCATGGAATAAGAATGTCAAGGTACGCCCCTGAAATTACACATCTTTTCTTTGCAGATGATAGTATAATTTTCTTCAGAAGCACAGATGATGAGGTTGCTGCTATACTCCACATCCTTGAGTTATACCAAAAAGCTTCGGGCCAATTGATTAATATGGATAAATTAGAGTTGTCCTTTAGACAAAATGTTCCCTGTGACAGACAAAATTTCCTCCAAAGTTGGATTCAGATTAAGGCAGTTGACAACCATTCCAAATACTTGGGTTTACCTACCTTTGTGGGTAGAACCAAGAACTAGATTTTTGAATTTGTTCGGGACCGAGTATGGAAAAAGCTCAAGGGTTGGAAAGAGTAATTCTTATCCACAGCAGGGAGAGAGGTTCTTATAAAATCAGTTGCTCAATCTATTCCATGTTATATTATGGGTTGTTTCTTACTTCCCATGGGTCTATGTGATTCAATTGAAAAGATGATCAACAGATTTTGATGGGGAAGCAGAGAAGGTAAAAAGAAACTACATTGGATGTCTTAATAGAAGTTGAGTGTTCCAAAAAAAATATGGGGGAATGGGTTTCCGTAATTTTCATGGATTTAATCTAGCTCTCCTAGCTAAACAGGGATGGAGACTACAAACCAATACATCTTTTGTTATGTCACAATGCTTGAAAGCTCTCTATTTCCCCCGAACTGATTATCTCCATGCTAAGCTGGGTCACAATCCAAGCTTCAGTTGGAGGATTATTCATTCAGCTCAATGGGTCATCCAACAGGGCAGCTTTTGGACAGTTGGAAATGGACTTTCAATTAATATATGGTCTGATGGCTGGCTTCCCTTACAACCGGGTCATCACATTTGGTCTCCAAAATCAACCACTATGATTGATGAGAGGGTGGCAGCACTTATTGATCAAGAAACACACTGTTGGATATCAGAAACAGTAAGAGACACCTTCCAAGACTTTGAAGCTGAGCAGATTCTATCTATACCTTTGCCATGCTCTCCTATAGAAGATAAACTCTGTTGGGCAATCACAAAGGATGGGAATTACCAAGTTAAATCCGGATACCATGTAGTCATGAACAACTTAAATCCTTCAAATCCTTCCACTAGTGGTTTGTCAGCAGAAGAACAAAACACTTGGAAGAAATTGTGGAAAGTCAATACTATACCTCGAAATAGGAATCTCCTTTGGAGAATTCTTAGAGGTTGCATTCCGGTGCGGTCACAACTGGTGAAAAAAGGAATCCCTCTTGATCCAATTTGTCCACGTTGTTTTGATGCTTTTGAAACAATTGATCACTGTTTTTTTGAATGCAAATGGGCTAAGGAATTCTGGTTCCTATCACCATTGGAATTAAGAATGGATGTTTCAGCTCCACAAAGTTCAGAATTCTGGATCAAAAAATTCATCCACCATTCAAATCCTGAAGCTGCCAGCGTTTTTACATCCTTAATCTATGGGATATGGAACAACAAAAATAAATTAGTTTTTGAAGGCAGTGATACTCCTCTGCAAGAAGTGGTAACTAGAGCAATGAGCCAAGCACTCCAAATTCTTGATGCCCAGAAAATTCGTTCGCTGTCTCCTTCCTCTTCCACTACTCCGCGAAGCCCCTCATGGACGCCTCCATCATCAGGTTATTTCAAAATAAACACTGATGCAGCAAAGTTAGATGACTGGACGTAGGGAGTCGTTGCAATTGTCCGAGATTCTGATGGTATAGTGCTGGGTGCAGCTACATGGCATGTGAAATGCGGTCCCGATCCAAAGCTTGCTGAAGCATTAAGTCTAAGACAAGGACTACACTTTGCTTTGGACATGGGCTTTCTAACTCTTGAAGCAGAATCAGATTGCCAAACACTCATCAATGAGCTGTGCAGACCAACAAATGGATCATCCTCTTTCAATTTAATTGTTGCTGATTGTTTAAATCTTAGAAATAGTTTCTTTTCCTTACAATTTACTCATACTGGTAGAGCTTGCAATGTGGCAGCCCACTTGCTAGCAAAACATGCTTGCCAATTTCCCAATTGTATTTGGGGTAGAAGATACTCCTAGTTGTATTCATTTAGCTGTGTCTCTGGAAATTCCTCAGAGACCCTCTCATTAATTCAATTGCCCTTTACGTAAAAAAAAAGAACAACACGTCATAATGTGTCTTTGTTGATGTTATGTCTTGTTGTTTCTGTTATCAACAGAACCAAAAGTGTCCTACGATATGACTCCACTAAGGGATAAGTACACCGGTCTATTCTCTTATATTATCATAATATTTAAAAAAATTTTGTGGTATGATAAAATACATAAATTTAAATGTATTTATTATTTTTCTCATATTTATTCTTGTTAATCATTAAAGATTTTAAAATGACACGGTTAACATGAGAGTAGAGTTTAATTTTAAATAGGATTAATTTATAATTTTGTAAAGTAATTTCTTGAAATCAATGTATTAATTATTTTTCTTAATATGTGTGCTTTTATCTGAATTGTCTTATAAATAAGACCGGAGGATATGTTACGTTCATTGATTTTTTTAAAAGCTACCTTACCAAACATAGTTGAAATGGTTTCAGCTACAAATTTTAGCTTTCTACTATCTGAAATGGCTTACCAAACACACCCTTGGTCTATTCTGAATTGATGACTTCAAACTCACATTTTGAATTTTCCCACAACGTTAAATTGCATAACATTCACCTTAACCAAAATTTCATGATCACACCCAATAAATATATTTTTTTTGATAAAATATGTTTTTGGTCCCCGTAAAATTAGTGAGTTTTGTTTTTAGTCCTTATAAGTTTTTTTATTAAATTGTCCTCCCAAATTTTGTTTATGCAATTAGTCCCTTCCCTCAAATGACGTATATCAGGTGCTAATGTGGCATATATTCTCTCTCTCCTAGGTGTCTATTATTGTGTTTCTAACGGTCTTAAACCGCCAGAAAATTATGTTTGACCGCCACAAAACCCCCCACAGTTTTCCCCACTCTCTCTTCTCCCCTCCCCCAAAAACCACCCATCACTCTTCTCCCCTACCCCTATAACCTGTTGGATTTTTTATATTATTTATTTATTTATTTCAAAAGTTTTGAGAGGATGATTTCCCATATTGCTTAGACGTGGGATAAATAAATGATTTTTTTTTTCAGAAAACTAGTTTGATTTGGTCAAACCTCATTTATTTAATATATAAAGCTCTTTTTCTATTAACCTAATTGAGTGAGCCTCCACTCTCAGATCTTCTTCACAATTATTCTGAGTTTATTTCTAGGTTTAACGAATTTCATTCCTGCTAGTTCTGATACCTCAGAATTTTCGGGAAGGGTCTGTTGTATCTTGGGGGATCGTTGCATTCTGTGAATGAATCTTTGAGGACAACGTTATTCCATGTGCTTCAGGTTATTAATTTTGTTTGGAGAGGATCTTTTCAACTACATAACCCACCCCACTATTTCCCCCACCCCTTTCTCCCCCACTCTCTCTTCTAAACCTTCGCCGTTGCACGTGCCAAGATAGGGCACTAATGCTGTGTTTGGTGGAGGTTGTGACACCCTTCTACCCCACATTCTCAAGCAATCAATAAATTGAAATATAAACAAGTAGTGTCCCACAACGGGTAAAAAGGTTCACATTTCTCTCGTTAAAACGTCGTTTATTTCCAAATCAAGTAATAAAGTAAAAGATCGAATCTGAGATTTCAAATCAACTAAACTTCAAAGTATTAAGAATCGACATCATAACTATCAATCTTGGCCATGTAAGGCATTTAAAACTGTTTACATAATCTTTTCTAAAAAGGATTAAGAATCATAAAAGTAAAACCCCAATAATAAGCCCTGATGTCACAAGTATCAGAGCGACATCCCTTTAATCAATACTCGACACCAGTCGTGTCATCATCATCACCTGTAAAATTAACCACTGTGTAACGGTGAGGAAAAGAATACCAACTCATACATACACATAGGAGGCTACCCTATCCTCACCCACATATAATCATCATTCTCATCAAGTAATAACATGCTCATATCCTCTTACACCCTTATTATCAAATATATTATCGCATCTCAATCATATAAATCACACTTTACCAATCATCAAAACACATTCTCTACACTCAACACAATACTCATATCATCAAATATTCATATCGTCATAATATAATTCATCTTCGTTATTAAATGCAATGCACATGTTCATCAATCATCATACACACCAAACCTCGTCAACCTCATCCCAAGGATCATGACTTGGAACTCAATGGGCGCACCTCGTCAATCTCCCTAGTTGTTACCGATGATGGCCCTACCGTTAATCACCACGCAAGCCGGTAAGTTGTACATCGCCCCACTCTAGGCTTGTACAGAGACATCCGCCCCACGTGTTAAGCCCTACCGTTACGCCCCACTCTAGGCCGGTAAGTTGCACTTCACCCCACTCTAGGCTTGTGCAAGAATGTCGACCCCCACCATGGTTTCTGCACTTCGCCCCACTCTAGGCTTGTATAGTTCATCTCCTGAGTTGCACTTCGCCTCACTCTAGGCTTGTGCTCCTCAGATACCACACCTCATATGCTCAATGCATAATCATCATCAAATCACACCTCATATGCTCAATGCATACTCATCAACAAATCACATACATCGTAAAGTTATATACATCATCATCATCATCATCATCAAACATCGTCAATCATCATTATCATCGTAAAATCATCATCACACATCATCATCATAAATCATCATAAGTATCATCAACAATCATCATCATCATAATCACCATAAATATCCTCAATCAATCATCATCATCATAATAAACATCTATTCATCAAGGACATAATCATACCATCATAATCACACCAAAATCAAGGTATAACAATCATCATCAAACACTAAGATCACAAAATCCACTCTGGTAATCGATTACAAGCCCCCTGTAATCGATTACCTGCAAGCAAAGCCTCTGGTAATCGATTACAAACCCTCTGTAATCGATTACCTGCAAGCACACACTCTGGTAATCGATTACAGCATCTCTGTAATCGATTACCTACAAGCAA
>QLOH01001120.1:0-128374 GCA_026901365.1 Sesbania bispinosa | reverse complement strand
AAAGAAAAAGAAGAAAGAAATATAAAGGAAAAAAGAAAGGAAGCAAGCAAGCCAAAAGAAAGAAAGAAGGAAGAAGGAAGAAAACATACAAGTAAGAAATTAAGCAAGCAAGAAAGAAAGAGAGAAGAAAGAAAGAATACAAAAAGCAACAAAGAAAGAAATTATTGTTATTATTATTATTATTATTATTATTATTATTATTATTAAAGTTGGTTCTCAATATCTTTGACCTACTTCATAAAATAATTAAGATGCACTTATTTATGAGGGCTAAGATAAAAAAAATATTTACAAAAACTATAATAAAAAATGATATTATTTAGTAGGGACCAAATATTAATTACGAGATTAAGTTATAATATTTTTTTTATTTTATGAGGGTCAAATAAAAAAATTATAGAAATAAAAATTAAATTGAATGTATTTTTACATGAACCAAAAATATATTTTAGGCATAAAATAATTTAAAAAAATATGGGATCTATAATAAATAAAAACTTAAAAGTCTATCATAAAATTAACCGTTATATACTCGGAACAACACCCATTAACTACTTTTTAGTAAAATGTTATACTTTTTCTTAATGTATCTTTTTCTTTTTACAAAATTAGTGAAATAAAAAATATTATTTTAAATATTAAAATTAATAAAAATAAAGAATATGGACTTAATTTGTAACACCTAACTTAATAAAAAATATTTAGTTTTTTTTAATTCATAATTATAAAACATAAATCGATAGCCATATTGTAAATTACTAAATTATTATGAGTTTTTGTGGGTAAATGAATGTGCTAGAAAGAGAGCAAGAGCAAAAGCAAACAGAAAAAAGACAGAATTGAACAAGGATTTTTTTTAAATAAACTTTTAAATTCATAAATTAAAAGAAATTAACTTTTAAAATAAAAGAAATATAAAAAGATTATCCCAAATTAAAGCACTACTATTTTCTTTCTTTTTATGGTTATCCCGACACGTTAAGCATGAGGTTAATAAAGTTGGCATTTTTTAATTCTAAAATCACAACTTTATTGTCATTCACAGTCCACTTCAGTACTTCACCCATCATTCTGATTCTTCTTGCTCTTGCTTCTCTCTGGCCAAATCACAAGCATGGCCGCAATACCTACTCATGTGAAAGCTTGGACCTACTCCGAATACGGCAAAACCGTTAATGTTCTCAAGTTTGCTCAAAGTGTGCCTTTACCCTCTCTCAAAGAGGATCAGGTTCTCATCAAGGTCGCTGCTGCATCCCTTAACCCCATTGATTATAAGAGAGCGGAGGGCATGTTCAAGGACACTGACTCCCCTTTACCCGTAAGACACACTTTCATTTCCAATTTCTTAATTTATATATGCTTAGCTTCATTTCCTATATAGAATATACTAATTAATTTTGCTCTGTGGGGGTGAGATCTGAATTTTAGACTGTTCCGGGGTATGATGTTGCTGGAGTGGTGGTTAAGGTGGGAAGTGAAGTGAAGAAATTTAAGGTTGGGGATGAAGTTTATGGTGATATCAATGAGAACGCTGTGGTACATCCAAAGGTGATTGGTTCTTTATCAGAGTATACTGCTGCAGAAGAGAAACTATTGGCTCACAAGCCACAGAATCTGACCTTTGCTGAGGCTGCTAGCCTTCCTTTAACTATTGAGACTGCTTATGAAGGTCTTCAACAAGCTGGCTTTTCTGCTGGCAAATCAATTCTTGTGCTGGGAGGTGCCGGTGGAGTTGGAACCCATATTATTCAGGTATCTATTGAAATATCACCTTGCTTCTACCACAATCAATAAAAAATTATATTATAATTATTTTAGTAAGACTTAATTATATTAAAATTACATATAGAGAAAATTAATTTTAAAATCAATTGCAAAAAATAATTATATAATAATTACCTGCAGCAGCTGCACGTTTAATGGAATTAATTTATTTCATTTCTTTTGAAAAATTGATTATATAATAATTACCTGGGGTAAACCAAACGAACTGTTAGAGTTGTTATGTTTTTCAATGATATTTTGAGATTTTGATTTGGTTGTATTGTATATGTAGCCACGGTATTCACATTAGTTTTTTTTTTTCCCTTTTCTTGAGTCGTATATGCTGTTTGCAGTGACATATTTTTAAAATCAATAAACAATTACAGAACCTCATGACTGCTTATGTATTGGGATATTGTTATCTGTATTATTGTATAATTTATAATTCCTGATTTCGTGTAACAGTAAGGATACCTCCTTGTATATTCAATTCCTTCATATCTTTACAATCGGTTTAAACTTCCATAGTGATGATATTGATGCCTTTCTGATGTAGCTTGCCAAGCATGTTTTTGGCGCATCCAAGGTAGCAGCTACATCTAGCACTGGGAAACTGGAATTGTTGAGGAACTTGGGAGCTGACTTACCTATTGATTATACAAAGGAGAATTTTGAGGACTTGCCTGAAAAGTTTGATGTGGTGTATGATGCAGTAGGTCAGATTTTGAACTATATTCTGCTTTGAGAAGTATATAAAGTTGGTAACATATGTTATAGAACACTAAAACTTGTATTTTTTTAAATGAAAAACAGGGCAGACAGACAGGGCATTCAAGGCTTTGAAAGAAGGAGGCAAAGTTGTGACAATAGTACCACCAGGATTTCCACCAGCAATCTTTTTCATGCTCACTTCTAATGGGGCTATCTTAGAAAAACTAAAACCATACTTGGAGAGTGGCAAGGTGAAGCCAATACTTGACCCTGAGAGCCCATTTCCATTTTCTCAGACTGTTGAAGCATTTTCCTATCTGGAAACAGGCAGAGCTACTGGAAAAGTAGTCGTCCATCCCATACCATGAACATAACCATGTTAGTTCCATTATGATATATGCTGATGTCTTTGATTTAAGGTTTGTGTTCAAGTAGCCTAGTTTCTTATCAAGGGAGATTATGGCCCAGTTTGGATACACTTATGCAGAAGAATTTTTAGAAGATAAAATAGAATGAACCAAATAGGTCAAATGAATTTAATTTCTCCATAAGTTGAAATTAGTTACTTATGGAGAAGTTAAATGGGATAACTTTTGAAGTAGGTGGACTACAAATACTAATTTCAACTTAAGAAGAAGTTAAATGCATTTGACCTCTTTGATTCATTCTATTTTTTTCACCTAAAAGTACTTCGGCAGAAGTTTCATCCAAACTTACCCTATATAGTGCAATAAAAATCTCCTCCTAGTGTGGTTGCATTGATCTAATGAAAGTAAGGACATGGTTTGTCCATTACAATTAAAATTCTTCATGAACTTGCAAAGGGACAATCTTCTTTGTATTTGTATTATTGGTTTGTGGTTGGAAGGCCATTGTATCTGTTTTTAATTTCTGTAGTTTTGGCTAATGAAATAATATATGATTAAGAAGTTTGCTTCTTCTTTTCTATTTTCCAAAGAAGTTTGCTTCATATAGCATATCTTGTTTTTTTGGGTCTATAGCATATCTTGGTTGACAAACAAAATCGTAACCAGAGGCGATCATGGCCCCTCTTTAACAAGCTTTTGGGTTGGGCTTGGTTATCACAATCAAACACTTTGGTAATAGTTTATGGTATATATGGTCAGTTTTGTAATTTTGAAGTAAATCTATAAGGATTAAAATGCACTAATATAAATATGAGGAAACTCCTACAACTAATCATTTTATTGGTTTATGAGTTGACCACATGTCTTGGTATTGTAAATATATATCAGTTCTCTAAGGACTAAAATACTTTAACATAAACATGAAATAATATGAGTGGACCATATGTTATGGTGCTTCATCATAAAATATATTATGAAGGATGTCTAGTATAAGCAACATGCTACGTTAGAATCGAGAAAATACCCTACCAAGAGAGACAGTGCCACGAGGAAAATGATGGAGGCCTTACGCCGTTGCCCTCTTGGGGGCTTCCTGCCTCCATGAGAGGGTTTTTCTCCCTCTATGGGAGGACTTTTTACCCATTTTAGGTGGGTTATTTCCTCTCCTTGGTAAGAGATTCCCCTTTCCCCTTCTTTTTTCATTCCCACTGTTATCTTCCTCTTCTCTTTTTTCTTCCACTAGTTTCACCTTCTCCTTTTTTCTTCCTTGTCAATATCCTCTATCTACCATCTTTATTGTCTCTTTCCCCTCATTTTTCCCAAGATTATGTTGTGACCATTGTCATCTGTCTTGCTGCTTTTAATAAGATTGAGATTTCCCATATGAGAAGTCCATGGGTCTTCCTTTTTCACAATTCCTATAGAGTTGGTTGGCCAAGGAAAAGAAGAAAAAGGAAAGCTTTGAAGAAAAAAAAGGGGAAAAAACAAAATTCGCTTGGAAAGGAGCTAATCAGTTTTGGCAATAAGGTTATCGACTCCATGGAGAATATGAGTTTACTTGTTTTATTTATTTTTCTGTTTTATCTTTTTTTTTTCTTGTATATTTTAAGCGTGCATGCTATGTTTTGTATTGTTTATTAGTTGAAGCTTTGTAGGATGCTCATGTGGATTTATTGTCCAATGTAAGTGTCCTTAGGTTGCCTTTTGAGCTTTAATCCAATATACTTTGAGAAAGAAAAAGCAGCATGCCACGTTATTTTTTAAGAACATGTAATGACTTTGATTAAAAAACAATGTTCTTGTACTTCTTTTTGCATTCCCTACTTTCATTCCTTTTTTAGTATATGATTAAATACTTTCTTAGAAATATTTTTGAGATCGAGTCTTAGAATTGGAGAAATAGGTAAAGCCTTTTTTTAAAGTGGTAATTTTAAGATTTAAATCTTTGACATTATGGATAAAGTTCACTTAATGTTATAGTCTATTTCTATTGTGATTAATCATTTAAGTAAAATTAATAATGGTAAAAAATACTCACTAATGATAGATCAGGCATATAAACCATAATCTAATGCTCAAGTTTATAAACCATGTTAATTAAGGAGGATAGGGAGATTTCTAGTGAATTATCTTCAGAATCTGCCCCATAAAGTGAGGAAGAGTATGACGAGGAAATTGCAGCTGAGGAAGAGTATGATGAGGAAATTGCAGCTGAAGAAGAGTTATTTATGGTTAGAAGGATATTTGGCAGCCAACTAATACATTTAGATGTGTTGAGATGAAGAGAAAACGAGAGACATATGATAGAATCTGTGTCTAGAATACACAGCGGGAAATAATATATATACACATAAGTGTATTTACAAATATACATAATGATAGGCCCAAGCTCATATCTATCATATGATACACTAACAATAACAATCTAACACTCCCCCTCAAGCTGGAGCATATAAATCATATGCACCAAGCTTGTTACATATATAATCAATCCTAGGACCCCTCAATGATTTGGTGAAGACATTTGCCAACTGATCATTGGAATTAACAAACTGAGTAGTAATGTCTCCAGATAAAATCTTTTCCCTGATGAAATGGCAATCTATCTCAATATGTTTGGTCCTCTCATGGAATACTGGATTAGAGGCAATGTGAAGGGCAGCTTGGTTATCACAAATGAGGGACATTTGTGTAACCTCCCCAAATCTCAGTTCTTCAAGTAACTGTTTGAGCCAAATAAGCTCACAAGTAGCTGAAGCCATAGCTCTATACTCTGCTTCTGCACTAGATCTCACCACCACATTTTGCTTCTTGCTTTTCCAGGAAATCAAGTTGTCACCAATAAAGACACAATATCCAGAAGTGGATCTCCTATCAGTAGGAGAACCTGCCCAATCTGCATTTGAGTATCCCACAACTCGAGTATGTTTATGGTCTTCATATAACAAACCTTTTCCTGGGGCTCCTTTAATATATTTTAGAAGGCAAATGACTACATCCCAATGACCAGCACAAGGAGAATTAAGAAACTGACTTACCACACTAACTGCAAAAGAGATGTCTGGACGAGTGACAGTGAGGTAGTTCAGTTTTCCAACCAGTCTCCTGTATCTCTCAGGATCTAAAAGTGGCTCCCACTGACCTAGTAGAAGTTTAGCATTTGGAACCATAGGTGTGTCAACGGACTTGGAATTCATTAGCCCAGTCTCCTCTAATATATCCAATGCATACTTTCTCTGAGAAATTACAATTCCATTCTTCAATTGTGCTACCTCAATCCCCAAGAAGTATCTCAGTCTGCCAAGGTCTTTAGTCTGGAAATGATGACAAAGGTGTTGTTTATATGTGAAATGCCATGGTGATCACTACCTGTAATGACAATGTCATCAACATACACTACCAAGTAGATACACCCAGCAGCTGAATGACGATAAAACACAGAATGGTCAGCCTCACTCCGAGTCATACCAAACTGCTGGACTACTGTACTAAATCTACCAAACCAAGCCCTGGGAGACTGCTTAAGACCGTATAAAGACTTGCGGAGACGACACACTAAGCCTGAAGACTCCCCCTAAGCAACAAAACCAGGAGGTTGCTCCATATAAACTTCCTCCAACAGGTCACCATGAAGGAAGGAATTTTTGACATCTAACTGATAGAGGGGCCAATGACGAATAGCAGCCATGGCTAAAAATAATCTGACATAAGCCATCTTGGCGACGGGAGAAAAAGTGTCACCGTAGTCTAACCCGAATATCTGAGTATAACCTTTGGCTACTAATCGAGCTTTGAGCCGATCAATTGTGCCATCAGGGCCAACTTTCACTGTGAAGATCCACCGACAACCAACAACAGATTTCCCAGGAGGCAAAGGAACGAGATCCCAAGTACCACTATTCTGAAGAGCACACATCTCATCAATCATAACTTGTCTCCAACCAAGGTGGGCTAAGGCATCACCTGCAGTTTTAGGAATAGACACAGAGAAAATGGAAGAGAGACAAGTATAATGGGATGGGGATAACCTGTGATAACTCAGAGTGACATAATGAGGTGAAGGATTACGAGTGGAGCGTATACCTTTACGAAGTGGAATAGGGAGATCAGACTCAGGAGGTGGGGCCGAAGGGGCCGGAGGAGGTGGGACCAGAGGAGACGGAGGAGTTGGCTCCGGAGGAGAGTTAATAGGCGGCCCGTCTGGAAGGCGCAGAGGTTTCCGACGATGATAAACCTGTAGAGGTGGCTGAGGTGGTGGATCTCCCTGCACAATGGGCATGTCTGAGGGATCAAAGACAAAAGGGGTGGTGGTGGATACTAAGTCAGACCCAGAGGTTAAGGAAATAGACTCAAAGTAGAGAGAAGACTCAAAGAACATGACATCAGCTGAAATGAGATATCTACGAAGAGAGGGTGAGAAACACTTATACCCCCTCTGAGACCGAGGGAAACCTAGAAAGACACACTTATGAGACTTAACAGACAATTTATCAAGACCAGGACTATGGTTGTGAACAAAGCACGTAGACCCGAAGACTCTAGGAGGTAAGGGGTGGAGAGGCTGGTGAGGGAACAATATAGAGTTAGGGACCTGGTTGTTTAAGATAGAAGAGGGCATGCAATTGATGAGATAGCATGCAATGAGAACAACATCACCACAAAATTTTTTAGGGACATGACCATGAAGTAAAAGGGTTTGAGTTGTATCAATGAGATGTCTATTCTTGCGCTCTGCAACCCCATTTTGTTGTGGTGTATATGCACAAGAGGTCTGATGAAGAATACCATGAGAAGCCATAAATGTTTGAAAAGAATGGGAGAGATATTCACGAGCATTATCACTGTGGAGAGCACAGATAGAAACACCAAATTGATTTTTGACTTCATTATAAAATGATTGAAAAATAGAAAACAACTCATAATGATTTTTCATTAAAAACAACCACGTACATCGAGAATAATCATCAATGAAAGTAACAAAATACTGAAACCCTAAAGTAGACCTAATAGGACTCGGACCCCAAATATCAGAGTGAACTAAAGCAAAAGGAGACGAAGCTCTGTTATTGACACTCCTAGGAAATTGACTACGACTATATTTTCCTAATTGACATGACTCACACGACAAAGTGGACAACTTGGACAGACTCGGTACTAGTTGTTGTAGCTTGGCAAGGCTAGGGTGACCCAACTGAGCATGGATGAGAAGGGGAGAATCCACCACCGAGCCAGCATGAGCAGAAGTACGAAGACGATAAAGGCCATGAGACTCACATCCGGCGCCAATCATCCATCCCGAACTCCGGTCCTGTAAGAAAACAGAGAGTTTAGTAAAAGAAATGACACAATCAAGAGAACGAGTGCGACAACTAATGGATAATAAGTTAAATGGTGACCCATGGACATAAAGGACATTATCAATGGAGAGAGAAGGAAGAGGGTGGACACTACCAACACAATGGGATGGGGCCTGGGAGCCATTAGCCAAAGTCACAGATGGTAAGTAAACAGAAGTGAAAAGGGTAGAGAAAAGGGATTTATTACCAGTAATATGATCGGTGGCACCAGAATCAAGAACCCAAGGGCCAAGGGAGGTGGAGTGAGTGACACCAGCAAAGGAATCACCCGTGTGCGCAACAAAAGCAGTGGATTCGGAGGCCTGACGATCCTCATACCATTTAAGGAAGTCGTTGAAGATAGCCGTCGATCCTGGATAATCAGAGGAAGTGGCATCAACATCAGAAGGCACAGAGGGAGCAACCTGGGCAACATTAGCAGACCGAGGAGGGCGACCATGCAATGCAAAACACCTATCAATAGTGTGGCCCAATTTGTGGCAATGATCACACTTGTGACTAGTCTTGCCTGGTTTGCGAGAGCGGCTACGATCATCACGCTGGGATACTAAGGCAGAAGAGTCAACAGGGGTGACAGGAGAAGGTATGTCAATAAATGACTTGGCCGGCACACGCAACAACGTTGACCAAGTGGAGGTCAAAGTGGGCACAGTCGGAGATCCTAAAATCTGATCACGGACCAAAGAATACTCGTCTGGGAGCCCATACAATGCCATCAACATAAAGAAAGTTTGGCGTTGCTCCAGTTCTTGGGCGGGAGTGGAAGCGGGGGGCAAGAGTTCATTGAAGTCATGTAAAAGACCATGAACTTTGCCCAAGTACTAAGCCATGGATCCATCAAGTCGTCTAGGGACAATGGTACTCAAGAGATTGTGGCAAACACCATAGAGGCGTTGAGTATCATTGGTGTAAAGCACCCTTGCCTGCTCCCAAACCCCAACACATGTCTCATGGGCTCGAAATATCTGCTTCAGGGTAGGATGAATAGTCGACTTAAGAACATTGCAAATCTGAGCATCAACTTTGGACCAGCGGGGGCGATATTTTTCGTCGATGGAATCAGCCTTCTGAGTAAGATGATCAAGATAACCCTGTCCCTTTAGCCAGAGCCTGATATCAGAGGCTCAGGTATCATAGTTACTGCCATCTAACTTGTCAATAGAGAGGGGCACATTGACATAGTTAGTAAAGATAGGAGTATCAGACTTAGTAGCAGCAGGAGTAGCCATGGGTCAACTTTAGGAGAGAGAAACAGCCACAGGAGAGAGAAAAACATCCAAAAAAGGAAGAACCCGCGAGGACCAGACCTGAAACTCACAAACAAAGACCGGATCGGGGTAGAGGACACCGAGGCGAGTCTGGCGGCGGCGAGGGCAGCCGGAACGGCGGCCGGACGCGCCTCCACGTGCGGCTGACGACAGCTGGCGATAGAGAAACGCTCCGGTGAAGAAACGGCGCGTGAGAGCGCGTCGCTGCTCTGATGGACACGATTCCGGCGGCGCTGGACTCAGATTGATGGCGCGAGTCCGACGGTGGTGGATCTGGTTGGATTCACGGTGGGCGGCGGCGGCGAGAGGCAGCGGCAGCGGCGGAAAAAAGAGAAAAAATGCCGGGAAAATAACACGGCAACACGGGCAGACCAGAAATCGGAATGAGACACGGTTTCCGGAAAAACAAAATTGACACCAATGGACAGTGGGTCCACTGGGAAGGCACGGACTAGGGTTATCTCTCGTTAGGCTCTAGATACCATGTTGAGATGAAATGAAAACGAGAGACATATGATAGAATCTGTGTGTCTAGAATACACAACGGAAAATAATATATATACACATAAGTGTATTTACAAATATACATAGTGATAGGCCCAAGCCCATATCTATCATATGATACACTAACAATAACAATCTAACAAGATGAAAGCCAAAGGGAGAACATCTTTCATACAAGATGCGTTCTTAATTAAAGATGTGGGAAGTTGCATTAATGTTGCTAGTGCAAGAATGGTTTTAAAAAATGAATTTGGAGACTAAACCCCATCCATGACCATATAAGCTTCAATGGCTTAGTGAGGAAGGTGAGATGACCGTGAGTATGCAAGTGGAGATGGATTTTTCTATTAAGAAGTATGGGGATATGATCTTACGTGATGTGGTGCCCATGGAGGCTTCTCATTTACTTCTTGGGAGGCCTTGATAGTCTGATAAAAGAGTCATTCATAATGGCTATAGAAACAAGTTCTCATTTGAATATAAAGAACACAAGACTACCCTTGCTCCTTTGTCTTCAAGAGGGGTTGGTGAGGATCAATAAAAAGTGAGAGACAAAAGAAAACAAGAGTGAAAAGAAAAAGAAAGTGAAAGAAAGCAAGAAATGGAGAGTGAAAGAAAGAGAGAAAAGCACAAAATTTGTTCATAAAAGAAAAAGAAGTGAAAAATTCTATATATTTGAAAAGGCCTATACTGTTGCTGTTAAGTAAGGAGAGTAATTTAAAAGATGTAAGTCCTACTAACTTTCTTCCTAGTGAAGTTTCTTCCTTCTTGTAGGAATTTGAAGATGTCTTCCCTGAGGAGGCACCTCCTGGCTTTCCACCTATTAAGGCATAGAACATCAAATCGATCTCATTCCAAGTGCTTCATTGCCTAATAGGCCAACAAATATGAGCAATCCCGTAGTGATAGAAACACACATATGGATCTATAATTGGATTCCAACAAGCCAAAGTTAGCCCAAATTTGAGGAGAAAATGACTAAAGCAATTCAGACTTAGTGAACTTAAAGAGAATAAAGATGAAAAATGGAAAGGTTAGAGATGAATTGAAACGCCACAGGTTGAGGCAACCCCTCAGAATGATAAGTCTCAATGTAGAAACGTCACCAACTCCTGGAGCTGGATAAGTCTCACATTGGTTTGGTCAAGCACCATCAACCCTTCTCTATTGACAATGAGGAGGAAAAGTAGCATAAGTTAAGTGTATCAAAATCTTGATTCACCTTACAAGTGAGGAGACTTCCCCCTTTTTATAGGTGATGGAGGCGACCAAAAAGGGGAAAGAAAAAAATGTAAAACTAATCTATCCTAACGGGGTGTTGAACACACAACCCCAAACCTACTAACACTAAAATTAGCGCTTACTTACATGTAAAAGCAAACACAAACAAAAGAAAATAAAAAGACTAGATTGGAGGCCATGGACATGTGGCCTATTTAGGGAAATTAAAAATAACTAAAGTAAGGAAATTATCAAATAATTATTTTGATGCCTTGACCCTTAAAAGGGAAGGTCAATTGATGATTTAAAGAAAGTAAATCTCCTCTTGGATTAAGGACATGGTCCTACTTCACAGCTAAGATTTCAACATCCATGCACATCATGTCCTTGACCTCTTGGCATTTTCTTTCAACTAGAGACCAAAGAATTCCAAAATCAAGTTGAAAAGTATATGAAAAGGGGGATGGGTGTAAGATAGCCTAAGTTCATGTGTTATCCCAGTCATTCTTGTGGAGTGCTTCAGAGAGTCACAAGGAGAGGGGTTGAATTGTGAACCTTGAAAACTTTTGCTCCAATCTATAAGTACTTTAAGAAACTTGTTGATCTTTGCTGAAGGAACACCTTAGCTATCAACAATTACTTCTAGAAGATATTGGTTAGTGTAATGTACCAACGAAGTTGATTGAAACTATCTTTTGAAAGGTAAGCAATATCACAAGGATTAATATCACTAAACTTTATCCTTCCAAATAGTGTATTTAATGCAGAAATGACTTAAATAAGGTTCCAAATAATGATATAATATTTTTACAGTTATACAAAAGCTAAACAGGGAATCTGGCAAAGAACATGCTTCTCAAAAGGTTAAATGATTTTATATTTTAATAAAAATTTCTAGAATACTTATTTAACCAATAAATAATAAGATTATTTAAGAAAAATTGTTCAAAAGCAAGTTTATATCAATCTAATATTTTAAATCAAGTTGCATAGTAAAATTTGATAAATGATGCTTCTGAAGTATCAAATAGACTCATAGCAGAAGAATTTTGGAATCATGTATATAGAAGAGGATAGAGCATAGGGTAGAAGAAACCCTCTTGTAGTTCACAAGGCAACAACCTCCTCTTCCTTAAGGTGTCTTTTTGTTTCATCAAGGCAAACAACATTAGGGTTTATGGAAAGTTTAAGCATAAGAATGGTTTCCTTCTTCCTATTTCCCTTAGATTTTTCTTTGTCTTTCCTTGGTTGTTTGCTAGAGTTTTCTTCCTTTTTTTTCTCTTTCTTTTGTTTTTCTTCCTCATATCCCAATTTCAGTTGAAGTTGATCTTCACATATTTCATGGGGAGCCATTAGCATTAGGGTGACTTTCATCCCCCCCATGTTTAAAAGTAAATTCATTAGAGAAGCAATTGTGGATTGCTCTCTTATCAGATTGCCATGATCTTCTCAACAAAACATGTGTAGCATACATTGGAAGTACATCACAAATGATCTCATCTTGGTAGGTTCCAATGGATAGGGCTATGAGAACTTGTTTATCAACCACCCTTTCCCCATCTTCACGTATCCAAGACAATTTGTAGGGTTTGGGGTTATTGGTGGTCCTAAGATCTAATTTCACTACCATTCTCATACTAGAAATATTGGTGCAACTCCCACTATCTATGATTAGAGAGCATATTTTCCCTTCTACAATGCACCTAGTATGAAAAATATTTTCTCTTTGATTTTCATTCATTATTATTGTTTGGTTTCCTAGAATTCTTTTAATCATAAGCCCCAACCTCCCTTCAGGCCTATGGGCAACTACCGGCCTAGGTTCCATTTCTATTTGCTCAATATCCTCCTCATTATTATTTGTTGGTGTTGTCTCTCTAGAACTTGCACTAGTATACTCCTCACTTTCTTTAATTAACATTGTCCTTTTGTTAGGACATTGGGAAGCAATGTGTCCCTTACCCATACATTTGAAACACTTAATATCACGGGTAGAGGTTGAAGGGTTGGCGCTTTGAGACTTGGATGGAATAGGGTTTGAATTAACCCTAGGGCCCTTAGGCTCTTCCTTCTATTGAATTTTACCTTCATCCTTTTTTCGGACTTCTTTGTTCTTAATGGAGTAACTAGTGTTGATTCTTTTAAAGCTTTCCTTACTTTTAAGTTGGGTTTCTACCGTGATGACTTGATGTGCCATGTCATCTATCTCAACATAAGGTTGCAATTCCACTATGTCCCTTATGTCAAAATTGAGACCATTGATAAATCTAGCCATAGTAGCCTCTCTATCCTCAATGATATTGGCTCTAATCATGGAAAGTTCCATCTCTTTGTAATACTCATTGATGTGTGTTTAAATTGCATTTGCATTCATGCTTTAGTTTAGGTCATTTGCATACATTATTGCATTATTTGGTTTATTTTATCATGCATTATTTTGTTTTAGATTATATGTTTGGTTTTCTTGTTTTTCTTTGTAAATGAATGTTTTAGGTGCATTAATCATGTGTTACAAAGAAGATGAAGGGCAAGTAACAAGTTGGAATCAAATGGAATGAGAAAAGGCAAGAAAGAAGATTTCGCAGCTCACTTGTGGATCATCACATGCTTATGGAAATATATCAGAGTGGAGTTTTAAAGTCAGAGAAGTCCACAGACAGGTTGTGGATCGATCCATAGCTTGTGGAAACGCTGCAGAGTTGTAAAATTGAAGTCAGAAAGTCCACAGGTAGGTTGTGGATCGATCCATAGCCTGTGGAAACGCTGCAAAGTGTTAAATTGAAGTCAGAACAAACCACAGGCAGGTTATGGATTTTCTCCATACCTGTGGTTTGACCTAATGCATGAATTTTGAGTTCCAAATTGGGCTTGGCCCAGATTAAAGGCAATTCATTATAAATGGAAAAAGGGGGTTTTACCAAAGGAGGGAGAGAAGATAGAGAGACTTAGCAGAAGACAAAAGGACAGCTAAGAAGAAAGCCAAGACCGGAAGGTGGAGGCTACCTTCATGCAACCAATTGCTCCCATAACTTGTGGTTCTATCTTTTACATTATGCATAGCTAATTTTCTTAGTTAGGGGATTGATGTAGTTTTCTAAATTATATGTTATGAACCTATTTTGTTTATGCTTAGTAATTCTAATTTTCATTGTGTTCTATCTTTGTTTCTATTGTCCATTGGTGAATGGTTATTCTATGAGCAATTTCACAATTGGGAAATTGAGGATTGTTTATGATTAGAGGTAGAACAAATTAAGCTCTGTCACAATTGGGAAATTGGGCATGCTTAATTAGTCTTTATATGAGATGATTATTGTTCTTCATAGTTTTATTGAATTTCATAATTTTCCTAAGGAATTGGGGATTAGGGTTCAATGAACAGATTTACTTGCCTAATGGATTAGGGGTAAACAACTCTTAATTAACTCAAATGGATAGTTAGAATACTTGCATCAGCTGAAATAGGGGAAGAACCTATAAGGAAGAATACGGAATCAATTCTCTAACGCTTGTTTTTAGTAATTGAATTTCCTTTATAATTTTACTTATCTTTAAATTTAGTTTATTTTATAATTTAGCGTTCTAATTCTATTTTATAATTTCTCAAATTTAACGTAAATTAGTAAACTGGTATTCAACAATTTCAATCCCCCAGGACGATATTTTTATTACTACAGTAACGATTGGTACACTTGCCAAACGTACAACACTCATTAACACTAACCTTGTTTTAGTGACGGGAGTTTGGTGTGAAACTCCCTAACATAATGTTGAGGAATGGACCTTTTTCCTCATGATTCCTCTGATTTCATCCCAAGTTGAGACTAGAGGAAGTCCACTCCTACCATAGTCAGTTTGGATTTTATGCCACCAGACTAGGACATAATTCTTAAACTCCAGAGAAGCTAACTTAACCTTCTCCTCATTCCTATAATTGTGGCAGCTAAAAATCTGTTCGATTTTTAACTCCCACTCTAAGTATTGTTCAACATCATTTCTACCTTGAAATGTAGGTATTTCTACCTTAACTCTGACACGTTCCCATTCGACCTCAACCAGGATACCTCGGATGCATTGTAAGGAATTGAAGGTCCAATGACCAAGGCTAGATCTGAGCAGTTGAAGAGAGCTTTGAAACTCTTGATCACTGAAGTCCAGAGGAAAGTAGACCACCGAGAAGAAGAAGATCCAAAGAAGTGGTTTAACTTGATTCGGATTGAAGTACAAGAGTACTTTCTGATCTGACAATCAGATATGTCTGTTATCCGAATCTTAGGACTATGTTATAATTGTGATGAAAAATTCCAACCAGGTCAAATGCTTTAAAAATCGTTTTCTGCTACTTATGATGGATGATGAAACTGTTGTAGCTGAGGATGAACAACCTGACCTTATGGAGGTAGAGGCCCTCTATTTCCATTTTTCCCCCCAAGCTCTCACCGGTGAACCTTCCCCACAGGTCCAAAAATTTAAAGGTATTGTTTATGGACTGGTCGTTACCATTTTGGTGGATACTAGTAGTACCCACAACATTTTGCAACCAAGAATTGCTTTACATTTACAATTAACCACTACACCAGCTCCTAACTTCTCTGTTATGGTGGGAAATGGTCAACAGCTCCAATGTATTGGCATGTGCCCAGACATCTCTCTGATCATTCAGGATCATCACTTCTCCATTCCATTTTACCTATTACCCATTGAAGGTGCGGATGTTGTCCTAGGAATGGAATGGCTATCTAAGATTGGCCCATTTTTTGGTGACTTATCCATCCCTTGCATTTCCTTCATACACCAAAATACCATCACCACTCTTAAGGGTGACAACGGCTTTTTACCCTCCCCCTCAACCTATAATCAATTCTGCCATCTCATCCACACAAATTCTATTGCTTCCCTCCATTTGCTATCTTTTCAGCCCACAAACCAAGGTCTATCTTCTCCTTGTCCTTCACCCTCACCTCCCTTTCCCCTACCCTCCCTACCATTGGAAATCCAAACCCTCCTATCATCCTATCCCACTGTTTTTCAAGACCCCCATGGCTTAACCCCGACCTAGACCCCATGATCACCATATTCCCCTTCTCCCTAACACGCCACCCATCAATGTTAAGCCCTATCGTTACCCTCACTCTCAAAAGGAGGCCATGACCACCATCATTCAGGACATGCTCAAAGAAGGGATAATCATCCCTAGTACAAGCCCTTTCTCCTCCCCAATTTTATTGGTTAAAAAGAAAGATGGAACAGGTTTCCCATACCCTAATCCCCAATTTTATTGTGTTGATTATTAGGCCATAAATGCTGCCACCATCAGGGACAGGTTTCCCATACCTACCATTGATGAATTGCTGGATGAGTTAGGTGCAGCTACTATCTTTACTAAGATAGATCTACGCTCAAGGTATCACCAAATAAGAGTCAATTCAGCAGACACACATAAAACAACATTCAGGACTTGGGATGGGCATTACGAATTTCTAGTTATGCCATTTGGGCACACTAATGCCCCATCTACATTTCAGTCTGCTATGAACGATTTTCTGCGTCCCTATCTACGGCGGTTTGTCTTGGTTTTCTTTGATGACATACTTATTTACAGTTGTTCCTTAGCATATCACTTAGTTCATTTACTACTCATTTTAGACATACTTGCTTCTAACCAGTTTGTTGCTAAATTATCTAAGTGTATCTTTGTTATGCCTACTGTTGCCTACTTGGACCATGTGATCTCAGCCCAGGGTGTTGTTGTTGATCTAGATAAAGTAAAGGCAATTTTGGATTGGTAGGTGCCACGTTCTCTCACGGCACTCAGGGGAATTTTAGGCCTTACCGGTTTCTACAGACGGTTTGTCCGTCATTACGCCTCTCTTGCCACTCCCCTCACTGATCTTTTGCGTTTCACTAATTTTCATTGGAGTACAGAGGCCATGCATGCCTTTACAAAACTCAAAGATAAAATGACAACAATGCCTGTTCTAGCCCTACCAGACTTCACCAAGATCTTTGTCATTGAGACTGATGCTTCTGCAGTTGCCATTGGCGCCGTCTTATCCCAAGAAGGCCATCCCCTTGCCTTCTTCAGTAAGAAGATGTGTCCCTGCATGCAGGCTGCTTCCATCAATGTCCGAGAAATGTTTGCAATCACTGAGGCAGTAAAACATGGCGTCAATACCTTATTGAAAACCATTTTCACATCTATACAGATCAAAAAAGCTTGAAAAATTTAATCTCCCAAACTTTCCAAACCCCAGAACAGCAGAAGTGGGCTACAAAGTTACAAGGCTTTAGTTTTGAAATATTCTACAAACCTGGGAGTTCAAATAAGGTAGCAGATGCACTCTCAAGACGCTACACCAAGGACAGTATCCTACTTTCAGCCATCTCCTCCCCTGTTTGATCACTGGTTCAAACACTCTAGTAGTACTACACCACACATGAGGAAGGGAAGGATCTTGTTCAGAAGTGCTTAAGTGATGAAAAGTTAACAGAAGTTTTTCAATTTAATCATGGGATGTGTTGTATTTTAAAGCGCGATTATACGTACCAGATCTTCCTGGGTTGAGACAGAAACTTCTGCACGAATTTCATTGCACACCAACAGCAGGTGATGAGGACATCAAAGCAGTCAAAAGATTAAGGGGAATCATGACAGGGGCGCAAACAAGAAAGGCAAAGGAGGTTGAAGAAGGAGGAAGCATTGATGAAGCTACAGTTGCATTTAATGCAACTACCAGTTGAAGAACCTTCATTAGCTTAAGATGGGGCCATGGTGGGCGGCCAATTCAACCACCAATTTGCTGATTTATGATGTTTATTTACTGTCAATAAGATGCTAGTGGTTACACAAAAGGAGATTAATTTTCTGGTGGTTACAAGACAAGGTGATAAATGCATTAAAACCATGTCTACTAGCCGTTAGAAAGTGTGTGTTTCTGGTGCATGAACCTGGACTTATTTCAAGCCACATGGAGACCTTCCACCTAGCAAAATGGGGCGGCCAACATGTGATTAAATGGCTGAGTAATATGCCATAAAGTGGGGCGGCCAACATATGCATAATTGGGTGAGTTAAGTGTCACCAAGCATGGGCCAACAAGTGAGTAAATTGGCTGAGTTATATGCCATTACTTGGGCGGCCAACACATGCATCACATGGCTAAAATAAGGAGTTTAAGAAGGTTGTAAATGACTGGTTCAATTGCCATCAAAGTGGCGGCCACATTCATGAAATGGAGGTTACACAATGAAGGCATTCTTGATGGATTGTGGCTGTTTTGGGCGGCCACTTCAATGGCTGATTCAATGGCCATTTTAATCCACATTTGGAGGTTACATGTCAAGGAATCAATCAGCCACATGTGCCACAAAATTCTGGTTGAAGTTGCGGCCACTTAAGCTTGCATAGGTTAAGTTTTAGTAGCTATTTTTGTTCCTTTAATTTATTTAATTTTAGTAATGTAATTAGGGTTGCATGGGAAGTGTGTAAGGGTATTTTTGGGAGTATTTTGGGCGTGAAGGTGCAGCTGATTGCATGGCCCTAATTCACCTTGTAAACTCTATAAATATATGCTTCATGCATGCAAGAAAAGTTAGATGTTTTATGCTAAGTTTATCAATATAAGTGAAAGTGATTTTCTCTAAATTTCTTGCTAGTCAAGAGTTGAAGATTATCAAAGGTTCTTCACCTTTGTGTGTGTATCTTCAAGGACTTATCTTTCAAGTCTTGAAAGTGTGACGTCCACCATCTATCTCTTCTATTTCTTCTACGTTTTTCCTTTTGTTCAAAATCTTTTTTTCCTATACGTATTACTTGAATTATATATGATTTATTCTTCAAGTTTTCAAAGGGTGAATTTCATTTTGGCAAGGTTACTATTTGCTATTCATCTATTTCAATTTTATTGGTGTTAGAAAATCAAGAAAGAAAAAGAAAAGAATATAGTAAAAGAAAATAAAAAATGAAAATATTGCAAAGAATAGAAAAAGTGCTTGTCAAGAAAAGTGATATTTTTATTCAGAATTTTCTAAGGTCCATTCAAAATAGAACCTCAAGGTTCATATCAGCAGGCCATTCAGGCTTGAAAATCACTCTGGCTCGCATTGCGGCTTCTTTCTATTGGCTTGGCCTCTACAATGATGCCAAATCTTTCATTTGTTCGTGCTCCATTTGCCAGCAGAACAAGTATCTACCACAGAAAAGGAATGGGTTACTCCAACCTTTACCCACCCCAAAGCAAGTAAGGGAAGATTTAAGTATGGACTACGTGACTCACCTACCGAATTCCTTTGGGCACACAGTCATTTGGGTTATCTGTGACCGACTGACTAAATATGTGGATTTTCTTGCTTTACCAACCAAGTTCACTGCTTCTGACCTAGCAGCTCACTTCTCAGTAGAAATCTGCCGCTTGCATGGTGTCCCAAAATCTATAGTCTCAGATCGCGACCCCATCTTTCTGAGCTCCTTTTGGAAGTAACTATTCCGATTACAGGGCACTACATTAAAATACAGTACTGTTTATCACCCCGAAACCGATGGCCAAACAAAAGTAGTCAATCGGAGTTTAGAAGCATACCTTCGCTGTTTTGGCAGTGACCATCCTTGTAAGTGGTATAAGTTCCTCCACTGTGCTTTTAGGATGCCTCCTTTCCAAGCATTTTATGGGCGGCCGCCTCCAACTATCCCTGATTATGTGCCCGGCACTACGGCCATGGGTTCTCTGGACATCTCTTTTCAGCAAAGGCAAGAGGTCATCACCACTCTCAAGAACAACCTCAAGAGGAATCACTAGAGAATGGAGGGGCAAGCGAATAAACACCGAAAAGAGTGCACCTTTGCACCTGGTGATTGGGTCCTGCTGCGTTTACGCCCCTACCGACAGAACACGGTGGTCCGTCGCCCATCTCAGAAGCTGTCCAAAAGATACTACGTCCCCTTTGTTGTCCGTCGTCGTATCGACACCGTTGCATATGAACTGGATTTCCCATCAGACTCAAAGATACATCCAGTGGTACATGTTTCTCTCTTGCGGCCGTTCTATGGCAGTAACCCTCAAGAGCACTTTGCACCCCGTCCCACTGAAGTCACTCGCTGTTTTTCTAAGGAGAACCCAACCCCTGAATCTCTCCCTCAATCGAACTCTCAGGAAAATGAAGAAGTGCAAAATGAAACTCAGTGTACTTCTCCTATCAAGACTAAAAAGACTCTCTCTTCAATCCCAGTTTCATTGCCACCGTTAGATCGCACTCTCAGTCCATCTAGGCCCTTCATCCAACCCATATTACTGGATCCACACGTTACTGGCTTTTCAGCGTCTCCAACGGCACACTCAGAGACTTTCATTCAAAAGAGACAATCTCCATCGTTGGATAGAGGCGCTGTTTTTGCGGACGCATCTCCACCGTCCAGCTCGCTGACACCATCAGCACCCTTTCTTCAAGAGACGCGATCTCCTCCGCTGGATGCTTGCACGAAATTCACGGACGCATCCCAGCTGTTTGGCGTCCTGCCACGCAACAGCCTTGAGCGCGCACTGAACGAGGAGTCAGCTGGTCAAAGCTCCCTTTTCTCTGCAGCCATCCGGACCGTTGGAAGATAGCACAATCCATGTGCTACCTTTCTCCTTCCCCAAGGATCATTCTGCACCATCAGATCTTGCCCCTCTTCCCAAGGTGCAGTCTTCCCTATTCACAGAAGGCATTATCCGAGTGCAAAACCTTGAGGACAAGGTTCCAAGTAGGGGGGGAAGTATTGTTAAGCAGCCTCAAATGGGCTTGAATAGGCCCAAGAGAGAGATTTAGAAACCTTCTTGGATGAAGGATTTTATCTAGTTTTTGGGCTGGGCAAAATAGGTGTAATTTTTTGTTGTTTATTTTAATTCCTTGAAATTAGTTGGTATTGGGTGTTGGCCCAATTACATTGCTATTAGTCTGTTAGGTCTTTCAGAAAAGTTATGAAAAACCCTAAAGTAATTTTCCTTTCTCTCGAGCGTAACTTTCTTAGTTACTGATAGTAGCAGCCTAACAATTTCCCTCACCCCATGTAAGTTTGTAACCCACTTCTCCCCTCCCCCTATTTCCCCCACCCGTTTAATCCACCCACTGCCTGCTCTGCTTTGGCTTGTTACTTCCTCTGCTCAGCTGCCCTCCTCACTCACCCAGTTTACCTATTTGAATTGATTTCCTTCTTCCTCCATGAGATCAGTTAATATCTTTGAAAACACAAATTTCATCTGCAGTAGCGTTTTCTCTCGGCTTTATCATGTGAGGACACAAACAAAAGCCATGGGAGGACACGATAAGCAAATCAAGTTAAAACAACTAACTAGCTTTATTTAGGTAAAAGGGGAAGAAATTAATTAATTATTAAGAAAAAAATATTGTGCTCCCTCCGGTCCTTTTTATAGGGCACTTCTTACAAGTTTTTGTGGTCTTTTTTATAAGGCACTTTACAATTTCAAGAAAGCATTTATTATCATTTTCCTTATTTGCCTTAGTAACTTTAATGTCTTTGCAACTATCAAATAGTAGCGGAGTTAGTTAATGATATTAAATAAGGGTAAACTAGAAAGTCAAAGTATTTTTTAGAACTCCAATAAAATTAACCACCTTTAACCACTTTTATTGGTATGTGTAATTCAGTTAATAGTGCCTTATAAAAAAGACCGGAGAGAGTATTAAGTAAGAAAGAAATACATAGCGCAGTTGGTGGAGGTGTTGATCTTGTAGGGGATGTTAACTCCGCATTTGCCAGGGAGTGAAGCTGCATTAGCGGCATTGAAACCCCAGTAATAGCACCGGCAGCGGTTTTCAAGCAATTGCATGCGGCCTGGTGGTCAGGTGTGGTCTGAGCGGCACCGTTTAACAAGCTTTATCTATTAGTAGTAAGGTTCTATAATCTAAGAATGGGTAGATGAATATTTGTTGATTAGACAAATTGTTAGGTGTCTCAAGATAATTCCTGAATTGTGAGGTCAGGAGTCCTCCTAAGAAAGAAAAGAGAGAATGATTGAAATACTGCTTGCCATTCATAAAGTGAGCTTTACATATTTATAATCTAGCCTCTGCTAATTCTCAAACAGTCATAATATGAAATCTATGATAAAATCCTAAAAGATTCTAATTGAAGATCGCAAATAATAGAAATGCAATATAACATAATTGTTGTGCCTGTCTCATTCCTTCTAGATGGTTACAGCTCATAATCTTCTAGAGCTTTAGGCCTAGTCACCTTCCTTTTGGGCCTACAATTGGCTTGATCCAAATCAGCATTATCTTGGCTAATTTCAGCATCTGCATCCATACCCCTATCATTCCCCAATGCTTCCAAAAACATCTTGTCCTCAAGGTGATAATCCACCTTCAATGTATCCCAATCTTCCCATGATGTTTCATCCGAAGAAAGGCCTTGCCACTGAATTAAAACTTGCAGTTTGGGAGGTGTGACTGATGAATCCCATCTCTTAGCCAAGACAACTAATGGAGTGATGAGAGGTTTATTAGCAACGATCTGGGGTGGAAGAGCAAGCGGACTATCAGTACTCCCCATTGGACCATGGTATAATTTAAGCAATGAACAATGAAAAACCGGATGAATACGGGAATCCTCTGGAAGTTGTAATTTATAAGCCACCTTGCCAATTCTCTCAATAATCTGAAATGGTCCATAAAACCTTTTAGCCAACTTGTGGTGTGTTATCCCTGAAACTGAAGTCTGCCTATGTGGTTTCAACCGAACCATAACCCAATCTCCCACATTAAAATTAAGCTCTCTGCGATGTCCATCAACAAATTTCTTCATAGTCTCTTGTGCCTTCTGCAATTTCTTCTTCAAGACACCTAACATGAACTCTCTGGATGCAAGCAACTCATCAACCGCGTCAACCGTGGAAGAACCGAGTAAATATTGGGGAATATTGGGCGGTGGTTTACTGTAAGTGATCTCAAAAGGAGATTTTCCAGTACTAGAATGAACGGACGTATTGTAAGACCACTCAGCCCAAATAAGAAAACGTCCCCAGTGAGAATGTTGATTGTGAACAAAAGCACGCAGATATTGTTCTATCACACGGTTGATAACTTCTGTTTGGCCGTCGGATTGAGGGTGGTAAGCCGTACTCGTACGAAGATGAGTGCCACTCAGCTTAAACAACTCTTGCCAAAATCTGCTGAGAAAGACAGGATCACGATCAGAGACGAGACTTCAAGGCATGCCATGTAATTTACCCACAATATCCAAGAAGAGAACGGCGACTTTATAAGCTGTGAAATGAGTAGGCAACATCCCCAAATGAATTCCCTTGGAGAACCGATCCACCACAACTAATATAATTGTGTTCCCCTGAAAAGCAGGTAACCTAACTATGAAATCCAGAGACAAGTCTTCCCAAGGTCCATGTGGGATCGGTAAAGGATTCAATAATCCAGCAGGCTTCTTTGACTCAGTTTTGATTTGTTGGCAATCCTTGCAAGCACGCACATACTGAAGAATGTCTTGTTTCATGCCAGACCAAAAGAAATTTTCAGTCATGCGAGCCAAAGTTTTATGCACGCCCATGTGTCCACCAATGGGGGTTTGGTGGAATTCATCCAGCAAGATAGCGATAAATGGGTGTCCCTTTGGCAACCATATGCGACCCTTGTGAAAAAGTAATTGCTTTTGAAAAATAAAATCAGGATGTGCCTCAGGGTGAGCAAGAACCGAATCTCGCATGTCTATAAAGTCCACATCATTTGTCAGGGCAACTCGCAATTGATCTAAGAATGCAAAATGTGGCATTGAGATCACAAAACAAGTACTAGATTGTGGCTCAGGGATTCGAGAGAGAGCGTCTGCCGCAAGGTTGTTTTTGCCTGCCTTATATTGGATCACATAATCATATCCAATCAATTTGGTCAAGTATTTATGCTGCTCAGGTGTCTGCACCACCTGGGTCATCAATTCCTTCAAGCTGCGATGGTCAGTGAGAATGGTGAAGGAGTGGCCAAGAAGGTATTGGCGCCATTTCTTAACGGCAGCCGTAATTGCAAAAAGCTCACGTACATAAGTTGAGGAATTACACAACCGGGGACAAAAAGGTTTGCTAAAAAAAGCAATAGGATGGCCTTGCTGTGAGAGAACAACACCCATGCCTACCCCTGACGCATCTGTTTCTAATACAAAGGGCTGGTTGAAATCTGGGAGTGCCAGTACAGGTGCTTGGCTGATAGCTGCCTTTAAAGCATCAAATGCTAATTGAGTTTCTGGTCGCCATTCAAACTGATCCTTACGTAAAAGCTGAGTCAAGGGGGTCGCCATGCTAGCATATCCTTTGATGAACCGGCGATAAAATCCTGCTAACCCGAGAAAACCACACAAGTCCTTTAGAGACGATGGAACCGGCCAATTCCGAATTGCTTGCACCTTCTCAGTAACAGGCTCAACTCCCCTGTCTAAAACAACATGCCCCAAGTATTCCACTTGCCTCTCCGCAAACAAGCATTTAGCCATCTTCAAAAAAAATTGTTCGTGTTGAAGGACCTGAAAAGTTTGTTCTAGATGAAGCAAATGATCAGAAAGTGATTTGCTATACACTAGTGTCGTCAAAAAACACAATAATGAACTTGCGCAGAAAAGGCTTAAAAACAATGTTCATGGTGGCTTGAAAGGATGAAGGGGCGTTACACAGGCCAAAAGGCATCACTCTGAATTCATAGTGGCCATTGTGAGTTCGAAAAGCAGTTTTGTCAACATCTTCAGCCTTCATTAGTATTTGGTGGTACCCCTGCAAAAGATCGAGCTTAGAAAACAAGCTAGCTCCACCCAATTCGTCCAGCAGCTCATCTATTGTAGGAATGGGAAAATTATCCTTGATGGTGATGGCATTCAAAGCTCTATTGTAACACCCTAAATTCTCAAGCAGGAATTTAGTCCGTTGGAAACCAAATTCCTAACTCAGAATTTAGAATGCTATACTTTAAATATCAACCTGTTCTATTAAATTATCGCAATTCCAACATAATAGGATAATTTAAATCAAACCATAAAGAAATTAAAGTCTTTTAACTATATCAAGTAAACTACCCAACAGTGAAAGGTCATACAGTCCATTTTACAATTCTAATCCAAAGAGTTACTACACGTTCAGATTGAAATTCCGAAATACAAGCGAGTCTAACTACTACAAAAGGGCATATACAAAAAAAAAAACCATCCACTAAATATATACAATAAAACACTAAGTCTTCAGCTTTCCAAAATCATCTCCGAGGCTCATTAAGCTGGGAAGGAGGAACCTGAACATCTAATCAAAATCCACATAACTTGTGGTGAGATACAATCTCAGTGAGCAAATCTCATGCATGTATGCAAAACACATATCTCATGACAATTCAGGCTTTAAATTACTATAACAGTATCCATTTAACATATGCAAAGGTATGCTTAAAAATGCTTGCCCAATAGGCCATGTACAATCACAGTCTAGAGTTAGACCTGAGCTCAGACTACAGGGGATATCTCCCCAGGGGACGAATCCCACCCTACAGTATTTGACCGAAGTCCAGTAATTGACCGAAGTCCAGTAATCTTTCAGAACTAGATTGAATAACTATTTCGACAATTAGGAATTGATAAATATCGAGAATTTCGTCAATTTCGACACTTTCGATAATTCGAACCTTTCGAAACGAACGCAATTCGACACTCAATTGTCATCAAGTCTACAAATTCATCAATTCCTAAATTCGAAATCAATTCTCAATCCTTAGTTCTATCTTTCGGAACAAGATTAATTGGAGAAAACGGAACGTTTCGACTTTTCGAGAGTTTCGAAAGTTTCGAAACTAACGATAATCAAGAATCGATCTGTTCTAACCGATTAAAATCGTTCCCCAGTAATCAATTATCAAACACAAACACAATCAACATCAATAATCAAGTATAATCAGAGAATGGGAGAGAGAGAAGTAGGTTCAAGGGTTTGGAGACCAATTCCTAATTCTAACAATTCAAGTGAGAATTTACTCACCAAATGTAGCAATTCAAGTAATTAGATGGAAGGATTGAGATTCCTAGCTCCGTTCCGGCGTTCCTACTTCGTTCTGGCACTTTCTCTCTCTAGACTCACACTTTCTCTCTCTAAAACTAAGTTTTCTCCCAAAATTCTGATGAATTTCGCGTCCTGGGTATTTATATTTTCGCTCAGTAATCGATTACCAAACCCTAGTAATCGATTACTGAAGGCAAAATTAGCCTAAGAACCCATTCTGGGAACCTGGTAATCGATTACCATCTTTGGTAATCGATTACTGAGTTTCCAAGTTGCGGGTAATCGATTACAAGGGTTATGTAATCGATTACAAGGGGCCAGACCTTCTGGTAATTGATTACTTAGCTCCTGTAATCGATTACCATATTCCAACTCTCTGGTAATCGATTACCAGCTCTCTGTAATCGATTACCAGTGGCCCAAACTCAAGGGTTTAGTTCAAAATGAGTTACTTGACTTAACTTTACCCATCCCTACTCCTTTCACTTAGTTTATAAGATTCAAACTACATTATTAACCTATAAATCTCACAATTAACTTATCAAAAGTTGGGATGTTACATCTATAGTCTATGCAGAATCGCCATGTTCCGTCTTTCTTCTTCACTAGTAACACCGGTGAGGAAAAAGGACTGCAGCTTGGCTGTATGAGCCCAGTTCTAAGCATCTCTTCCACCTGTTTCTCAATTTCTTGCTTTTGAAAATAGGGATAACGATATGGGCGCACCGTGACTGGATGAGTGTTTGGAAGAAGACGAATAGCATGGTCGGTGGGTCGAGATGGGGGAAGGGTATGTGGTTTCTGGAAAAGGTCGGCATATTGCTCTAAGAGATTCATCACTCTGGGATTGTGATGAGTAATTTGACCTTCTTGTGTCCTTTGACAGGCCACAGAGTTTGGTATTACTGTGATATGAAAAAAGAAGCCCCATGAGTCTGTTGTAGTCTACGAGCTTGCTGGGCCGAAATCATATTAAGCCCACTCTGAGATTCTCCCTTCAATTCAATGACCTTGCCTTGACAAACTTCAGAGACAACGTGTTGTAATCAGTGAGGACAGGCCCTAAGGATTTAAGCCATTGCACCCCAAAAACAATGTCAGCTCCACTTAATGGTAACACATATAAATCAACCTTGAATATTTGCCCCTGTACGTGAACTAGAACACCCATACAGATTTGATGACACTCGATCTCACTACCATTGCCCACCATGACTCTAAGGGAGTGTGTGGGTTGGGTCGTAAGGCCCGAAAATTTAGCCATTCTTTCTTGCACAAAGTTATGCGTACTTCCTCCATCCACAAGGACAATCACTTGGTGGTTTGAGATGCGACCCACCATACGTAGAGTTTCTGGGGCTTGGCAACCTGAGAGAGCGTGGAAGCTGATTTGGGCCTGTGTGGCTAAGGATAAGAGCTCCTTGGCTTGAGTTCCTGGTTCCTTCTCCTCCGTTATCTCCTCTTCTTTCATTTCAAGTAGATCTTCGTCATCCGCTATCATCAATAAAAATTTGGAACGACATTTATGGCCTGGCCGGAACCTTTCGTCACAGTTGAAGCACAACCCCTTCTCCCGTCGCGCAGCCATTTCAGCTGGAGTTAGACGTTTGAAAGTTGGATTAATATTTGATGAAGGTTGAGAGTGTGGTGAAGCTGGTAGTAGAGCCAATGGTGGTTTGGCACTTGGGGTTGGAGGAAATTGATTTAAAGGAGGCACATTCAGAATACCCTTGCCCTTCTGATTCCTTCACCCATCCATCAGTTTGTCTTCTTGTACCAATACTGCTGCCTGAATGAGGGAGATGGGTTGCAGCGCTTGAACCTCCCTCTGAATCTCCAGATTCAGTCCTGAAATGAAACAACTAAGGAGGAAACTAGGAGATAGGCCCACTATGCGATTCGCCAGAGCTTCGAATTCAGCCAAATAATCTCCCACGGTTCCTTTTTGTACCAGTTTGAACAACGCTCCTTTTGGGTCATCATATTGAGACGGGGCAAAGCGAGTCTCAATGGCGTGTAATAAGCCACCCCAGGAAGAAAATTGAGCATTGAGATGCATCCATTGGTACCAACTAAGAGCAGCTCCGTCCATATAAAATGAGGCAACGCGTATCCGATCTTCCTCCGGTGTCTCATGGTAATCAAAAAATGAGAAATTTTAAAAATCCACCCCATGGGATCGGTTCCGTCAAAACGGGGTACGTCAAGTTTCATATAGTGTTTGGTTCCATTGTTGTTCGGCCTAGGGGAGCTATTAGGCGTTGATGAGTTGTGCGGCAGAACGGATTCTAACAAGGCTAGCTTCTCCAATATTTCGTCGACCTTAGTCGTCAGAGTATCCTGGTTAGTGGTCAGAATGTGTTGATTTGCAGTGAGCCTAACAATAGCTTATTCTATAAATGTGGATACAACTCTCTTTAGAAAAATGTCTAACAAAGATTTTATTCTTGTTCAGATATATGTTGATGACATTATCTTTGGTTCAACAAATCCTTCTTTATGCAAAGAGTTTTATAAGTTGATGCAGTCTGAATTTGGAATGAGTATGATGGGTGAACTCAAATTTTTTCTGGGACACCAAATTAAGGAAGAATATGATTGTATTTTGATCCATTAGGAGAAATATACAAAAGAAATGTTTAAGAAGTTCAATATGAATGACTGCAAGCCTATGTCAACTCCTATGCATCCTTCTGCAATCTTAAGTAAAGATGAAGGAGAAGAATTTGTTGATCAGACTATGTATATAGGAATGATTGGTTCATTATTGTATCTTACAGCAAGCAGGCCTGACATTATGTTCAGTGTTTGTCTATGTGCAAGATTTCAATTTGATCCAAAAATTACTCATTACAAGGCTGTTAAGAGAATTTTCAGATATTTAAATGGTACTACTAATCTTGGTTTATGCTATAAGAACAGTAAGGATTGTAGGTTAATAGGATACTGTTATGCAAATTTTGCTGGAGATAGAGTGGAAAGAAAATCAACTAGTGGAGGATGTCACTTTATTGGTGATAACATGATAAGTTGGTCCAGTAAAAGGGAAAACACAATTGCACTTTCTACTGCTGAAGCAGAATATATTGCTGCTGCTAGTTGTTGTTCACAACTGCTTTGGGTAAAATATCAATTAGAAGATTTAAATATTGCATTAAATTCTATTCCTTTTATGTGTGATAATACAAGTGCTATTAATTTGTCTAAAAACCCAATCCAACATTCTAGGGCAAAGCAAATAGAAATCAAGCATGATTTCATTAGAGACTATGTTCAGAAAGGAGTTTTTGATATTAATTTCATTGATACAGAGCATCAACGGGTAGACATATTCACAAAACCCCTAGCTGAAGATAGATTTAGGTTCATAAGACACAATCTGAACATCCATGCTTTATCTGAAAAATAATTTTGGTTGACTGTTTGAACCTCTGTACTATCTGAAATGTTTGCTCCATCGGAAACATGTTTGTTTGAAATATATGCAACCTTTTGAAATTGTTGAACTATTTGAACTTTGAATTATCTGAGAAGTTACTCTCTGAGTGACATGGCTAGCTGAGACGGTTGGTTTTCCCCACTTTTCAAAACCCACAGCACGACGCACGGTCACTAATGTCTGCGTAGTCCTGTAATTGCCATCTTTACTGCTTCTATGACGACTATTTATAGGGGCATGTAAAGTCAGTGCACATTTACGCCATTTTATCTTCTTGCTCTCAGAATTCTTGCACCCAAGAAGTTTAGTTCTCTCTCAAGTTCATTTCTTTTTCAGCTACTTCAAGTTTTCTGCAATGACTCATAAGAAATCTGTTGGAGGACAGATTGTGCCATGTAGGGCTGTGGACCTTGAAGCTCTTAGGAATGGAGGTGTAAATCTGATTGAAACCTTTAATAATGCTAGCTTGACTACATTCTTCACTGTTGTGAATTGCGCATGGAACGAACAAAGTATTATTGATTTCTGGAAATCTGTCAGAATTATAACCAGCAAGGACGAGAAGTATTCCTCTATTCAAGCAACGGTGATCGGAGTCAAGGTGTTTGTAAATGTTGATATTATTGTTATAGAGACTGGAGTGAAGTATGAAGGAGCAGTTTTTTTTTCCAAAATGGGAGCATAATCATGGAGGTCCAAAAAAATACACCAAGATGCTTTATGGGATTGAAGAACCTAGAGACATGAGAGCCTCTCTCATGCACCCAAAGGCTAGGGTTTTGCATGCTATTTTGGGAAGCTATATTCTTCCCAAAATGGAGAGCAAAAATCACGTTTCTGAGGTGGAGCGATTCTGTGTTATTTATCTGGTGAATAAGAAGCAACTTGATCTTTCTAAGATCATTTTGTACAAACATGCTGAAGAGAGTTAGTGATTCTGCAAGCAACCTCACTCACACAACCCTCATTACAAAAATCTTGTTGTATTTCAAGGTTTCTATTGAGAAGTTGTATGACCACAAGGCACCGACTTATTTCTCCATGGCCAACATTAAGAAGATGGGCATCTCTGTTAAACGCCCGTCACCTGAGCCTTCTTTCAAAGAATCACTTATTTTGGAGAAAGCTATTGCTACTGGACGAAGTGCTATTGACATCTTGGAGAATGAACTGCGTGGTTGATAAGTGAAAAATATATGATGAATTAGAGTACTTTTTAGTTCACTTATCAAGGATAAAATGGTATTTTTACCCCAAATTAATCCCTTTTTTATTAAATATTAGATAAATTGTGTTTATTAGTCTTGAATTTGAATTTGATGCTATTTTAATATGAATTATGCTGATTTTTGCAGATTATTGCAAAGATTTGATATGGAGAGAAGGTAGCATTAAATAAGGGAGATATCTGCAAGATTTGAAGTTTAATTGAAGACAATTAATGAAGATTTGAAGATTATTTGAGACCAATTAATGAAGATATCACTGCCAATTAAAACAAGGATTATGCAGACAACCTTCCCAATTAAATTCAAGATGCTCAATAAATGCATGATTTCATCAAGAAAAGGGAAACAAGGAAAGACAATCAATCAAAACCAGTCTCGGGGAGAAATCAAGTTAAAAAGAGAAAGATTGAAGCTATGCAACTCGCATTGCGCGCTTCAACCTGCGCTGTAGCGCAGGGTGAAGCGCAACACTCTGACTTCTGCGTTGCAAGCTGCGCTGTAGCGCAGGGTGAAGCGCAGAATACGTAACTCTTGCCTTGTTGCCGTTTTTAGATAGATTTCTCCCCCATTTTCTTTGTCTTTCCTTAGCGTATAAATAGGAGACTCTGGCACCAGATCAGGTGTGCATGATTATTGTAATTCAGAAATATTCCAGTGATAATGCACCACTTTTTATTTTAGAATAGGAGAGGCGGAGCACTGCGCAAAGATTGAAGAAGGTGACAGATTCTCCAGTGGTTTGTATGGCTACCATGAGTAGCTAACTCTCCAGTAGGATTGAATGTAGTTGATTCTATCCCCAAGTATATGTGAATTCTATCTTATTATTTATGAGTTCCATATCTATAATATTGGTAATCTTATTCTGTGCTTAATTCCTAACTTCCGCGCTTGCGCCGGAGTTATAGGCTAGTGTCTGTGATATAATGTTCCGGCTAGGATTGAGAATTAGGGAGCTTATACTGAAAAAACTCAAACTTTGAGTGAATAAGAATACTCGGTAACCAGTGTCTGAAACATTGGCGTAGCTAATGATTGATGGGTAGTGTGAGTATCCTAATGAAGGGCGTCTAAAGGATAAGCATGGTTTATCAATAGTCCTTTATCAAACGGAATAATAAAAGCAAAATAAGCCGAGGGTAATTTGTCGCTTGGGAGAGCCCGCATGGATTGCCTTTGAGTGGTAAGGGTGCTGGTAACTCGGGGTCTTTACCAATATAGTTTGTCTAAAGTATTATAGATCAAAGCCATAAATAATAAATACTTTTTACATACACGAAGGGTGTGATGATACGAAGTTCAATCCTAATCCAAGTAAAGTGTTTCCAACTCCTCCTTTCTATTACTTTTGACTATTAGTTTGCAATTTATATTTTCCGCACAAAATATTCTCATAAATCCGTTGTTTTCCCTTGATAAATAGATCACGAGTACACGCGAGTTAGCCGTTCCCTGTGGATACGATATCTTACTTACTATTATACTGCTGGATTTTTGGTTCGCTTGCAAGAAACCCATCAAGTATTTTTGGCGCCGTTTCCGGGGAACGGTTTCTAATTCGTGTAGACCTCCAAAGTCTAATTATCAAGGGTATTTATCTTAGGACTTCTTTTATTTATTATTCTTATTATTTTAGGAAATTTTTATTATTTAGGAAATTTATAGTTCTTCTATTATTATTAATTTTTCTTCCACACTTACTTTTTTCAAAGTTTCTTGTTTATGCTTTTGAGAGGTCAGGTGTCCCCCAATCAACTACAACTTGATCCAGAAATAGAAAGGACATCAAGGAAGAACAGAAGTAGAAACAAGAGAATGAGACGAGGGAGAAGTCGAGAAGAAAACAAAAATATTTTATTATTTTATTTTAATTATTTTCTTTTTATAATTTTTTTATTATATTTATTATTATTATAAAAAAAAGAAATTTTATTTTCGTTTTTTTAAAAAAATGTATTATTATTATTTTTAAATAAAAAATAATAATTTTTGTTCCACTGTCCTGAGCTAACATTTGTTTGAGATCCTTGAGAGGACAGGTAACAGAAAAAGGGGCAAGGATAAACTCAAGGAGACAATTTCAACACTCTCTGTTCAACCACCCCAAGTGAAGTAAATGTTAAATGGCTTCTGAATGGCAAAATCCTCCAAGAAGAACCCTTGGAGATTATGTTAGGCAGCAAGAGCCAAAATATTTCTCCCACACACCAATTCAAGGTAACTTCTCTAATTACAACAATTATTCTAATAATTTTTCACAGGATTGGAGAAGTTACCAGAATCAAAATTTTGAGTGGCAACAAGATGCTGTTTTGTCCCATAAGCAAAATCTTGAAGATGAAATCAGGGCATATAATCAGTGTATAATGCAGCAACTAGAATCACTCATAAAGAAGAGAGTCGGCCTTTCTCAGCCACCGCAACCAGTTCACTCTTATCCTGGCCAGTCACCACAATTAATTTGTGATTTTTGCGGAGGTAACCATCTCAATGGTTATTGCTCTTATCCAGACATTGAAGAAGAGGAAACTGAAGAAATACAACAAAGAGAACTTAAAGAAAGGAAATCAGAAGAAGCTGCTGAAGAAAACAAAGAAGAAAATAAAGAAGAAGAAAAAGAAGTGTTCACACATGCACTACAAGCCAGGGAATTACCATATCCAAAGCATCCCTCCATGAAAAATATGAACATGCTATTTGCAGCCTTCATGGATTGTAACAAAATATCGCAAATCAACATCCCAAGGTTGGAGGCCATGGAGCAATTCATGTTGAAACTGCTCAACAAGAAGAGAAAGTTTCCTGATGCAACAGTCGAACAAATAGCAGAAGCAAGAGCCAACCAACAGTCAAAACAGAGCTCAGCAAATGCTCAACCCAACCCCGTAGAATTTTGTCCCACCATAATGGATAAATTGATAGGGGAAGAAACCAATGATGATCTAGCTGATGAAGAGGAGGGATATGAATAAACACAAGAAAGAAAAGCTGAAGAAGAAAAGGAAGAAGAAAGAGAGGATGAAACAGAAAAGATGGTGCTTGAATAAGAGCCTGGCTGTGAAAGGGAGGAAGAGAATAAAACATATGAGGGTGTACATGATGAAAAAGATCAAGAAAATGAGAAAAAGATTGAACCGGGAGATGGTGAATCCAAGCCCGAGGAAGGAAGGGAAGTGGTTTCAAGATCAAAGACCTCGCCTTATCCAACCATCCCTCTAAAGGAAGATCAAGAAAGGCATGGTACAAGTGACAAACCTTCCAGACCTCACAAAAGAAAGGCCTGCAATCACACTGACCAGGACAAGGCAAAGAGAAGAAAATTCAAGCTAGCATTAAATTCAGAGCCTAGAGCCAGATTGAAGATCAAGTGGTCAGGTGTGTTTCATACCAAAGACCCCCCCCCCCCGAAGCACAGAAATTGAGAGCAATCATTTGTGAATCATTCAAGCTTCAGGAGAAGAAGACTCATGCACATCAAAGCAAGAAAATAAACAAAAGGAAGGATTGCTCCAAGGCAAGATTATGGGGAGGTTTATGGGCTAGAAAAAGGAAGGGTGCAGCACACAAGCTCACCAAAATATTTCAGTTTCAGCCACCTTGAGAGAACAGGCGTCGAGCTATCAGACGTTAAACAAGCGCTTTCTAGGAGGCAACCCAGAGATTTTTAAAGTATTTAATTAATTTTAGTTTTGTTTTATTTTCTTGTTGTTAATTAGGATTTTTCAATTTTTAGGATTTAGGAGATTTTCAAAATTGATTGGAATAAGTTTGTGGAAAATAAAATTTTTTAAATAATAGGAAGCAGTAGAAAACGTGACTGAAAATTGAAAAATTACATTCTGTTTTCTGCGCTTCACCTGCGCTGTAGCACAGGTAAAGTGCATGAATGCAATTTTAGTGACTGTCTTCTGCGCTGAAGCGCAGCAGTACGAAATTTTTAAAATCTTCTATTTTCTCATGTACAGTTTCTCTACTTCCTAAGCTCTTCTTTTCACTCTTTCCACTCACAAACTTCCATCAATTTTGAAACCTTCAGTTATGTTTTCCTTAATTTGTACCAATTGAAATCTTCATTTACTCTACTTTTATGATTTGCACTTTAGGGTAGCAACCTTAGGATTGTGAATATTATTGATTATTGCAATCTTGAATGTGATTTTGGATGTGTGGAACATAAAGAACAATTTGCTTGATTGGAATGCTCTTTGTTTTGTGAGTTATTAAATTTGAAAGTGTTATGCTCTATTCCTTTCAAAAAATTTTAAACTTCCACTTTCCATGGATTAATTGAATGCTTGCAAAACAAATGAGTATGTTCTGTTTTTAGGAAGTCATTACCAAGTACACTGAACTTTTGTTGTGAAGAGATCAATTCTTTTGAAAGCATTTTGAATTATGCATGCAAATTGGTTAATGATAGAGCTGTCAATTTGGGTTGAGCTCGGTGAGCCAACCCAGCCCAACCCGGCTCACCAGTGGGTTGGGTTGGTAAAATATAGGCTCACATTTTCGCGGGTCAAAAGTGGGTCAACCCACTTAACTCGCGAGCCAATGTGGGTTTGAGCCGGGTTGAGGTGGATTGGCTCACTTTTAATTTTTATTTATTTTTATATTTTTTATGTCATTTTTAAAATTTTCTATATTTTTTCTAGTTTTTTTACCTTTTTTATTATTGTTATTATTTTTTTATAATTTTTTAAGTTAGGTGAACCAGCCCGCTTAACCCATCAACCCACGGTGGGTCGAGCCGGGTTGTTATTTTTTCAGCTCACCAGAAAAGTGAGCCAACTCGGCTCGGCTCACTTTTAGCCTAACCCGTGGTGAGCCTACCCGGGTGAGCCGGGTTGGCTCACTTTGACAGCTCTAGTTAATGATAAGCTTCCATGTTCTTCATGAATTGCTATTTGCAATAAGGCATCATTAAAATAAATGTGTTTTTAGAAACTGATTGTTGTTATTTGACTTTTCAGATGCCTAGGATTAAATTGCTAGTCTTTCCCGTGGCTTTAGCTCACGAGGAGAAGGCATTGTGAAGAGGATCAAAGAATATGATCCCATAAGAATCAAAAGTGCACAGACTGCTGCAAAGTATAAAGAATAGTTGACCTCATACCAATGAGGAGTTACCAGACCCATACTCAGGCATGCTGCTTGAAGAGTTCCGGATATTCTTGCAGTGGCCTGGGGACAGGCCTATTCATCCAGGGGGAGGTGGAGCAACAGTAGGACAAGGACTTACAGGATACAGAGGATGAAGATTGATATTGGTGTTTTCTTTCTTTTAGTTTTTCTTTTATTTTCTATTAGTTTATAGAATTTTTTTAGTTAATTAGGATTTTTGTTTTGTATTTCATTTTTTTAAATTTTCAGAATTTTTAAAATTTTTAGGACTTTAGAAAATTAGGATTTAAGGCAACTTTTTCAAATTCTCTGTAATTAGGTAGTTTAACTAACCAGATTAGGAAAGATGATATGATTTTGTAATTAATTCCATAATATATATTCGCTGTAATTCTCTGTAATTTCCTTTCTATTACTTTTGACTATTAGTTTGCAATTTATATTTTCCACACAAAATATTCTCATAAATCCGTTGTTTTCCCTTGATGAATAGATCACGAGTACACACGAGTTAGCTGTTCCCTGTGGATACGATATCTTACTTACTATTATACTGCTGGATTTTTGGTTCGCTTGCTAGAAACCCATCAGTGGTGATCCTCACAGAGGTGAGTTTGTCCCTACGGAAACCAATCCAACAAAGATAGTGAAGAGAAAAAGAATCAAGCCTGTACAGAAACCTGCCGAAGCTCCAACTACTCAGAAGGAGGCAACTGCTGAAGATATTGTTTTGAGAATGTCTGAAGGCAATGCACAACTCAAACAGTCTGAACTTGTTCAGAAAGTTCTCTCAGGACATACTGAAATTGTGGGTCAGACTCATGAGGTTCCAACTGCTCAAGAACTTGAGCCTACCTCTATCCCTGAGGGACAGGCTATAGTTTCTAATCAGCATAGTGCTGCAACAATAGTTCTTAACTTAGAATCTGATGACTCTTTTGAAAGGACTATTAGTGCAATGCCATTGGCTGCCAGCAATCCTGATCCAGAACTACAAAAGGTGGCTGCCATTGCCATTGCTTTGGAAGAAGAAGCAAAAAGAGCCAAGGAACAAGAGGCTCAAGATCATGTTATTGCCGTTGCTACAGAGCAAGTCATTTTGGAGGATGAGAGGTTGGATCATGCCACCTCTAGGCTGAAGAGAAGAAGAGCCAGTAACAAAACAAGAAAGTTGAAAAGGAAAAGGTTGTTATCTCCTATTCTAGAAGGTCCTCAAATGATTACAAGGAGAAAGTTTGTTCAACAAGAAGAAGCCATCAAGTTTCAACAAGTTGCTGAACTTGAAAGGAGGAAGAAGAAGCTAGAAGAGCTCAAAAAGAAAAGGCAAGAAAAAGCTAGTGTAGGTAATAAGTGTAAAATAAGCGTTATTTTCCTATAGTTTTTATTACACTTATCAAGGTCAAAATAGTAATTTATGCCCAAAATTATCCCTTTTTGTTAATATTTATAATAATTGTAATTATTTGGTTTAAATTTGAATATGATGCTATTTTAAATAGAAATCTGTTATTTTATGCAGATTTACAGACGATTTGGAAAGAGAGAGAAAATAGCATCAGAAAGGAGGTTGTTTGCAGATTCAAAATTGAAATAAAGACCAAATAAAGAGGAGATTAACAGTTAGTTAATCATAGAATGTTGTGGATAACCTCTCCAAATTCAAATCTAAGCCAATTAAATACAAAATCAATTCAGAAAAAGGGAAATAGGAAAACCAGTCAAGCAAAGGCAAGATCAGAAAGAGATCCAGAAGTTAGATCAAGATCTGATGGGAATCTGCAACGCGAGAAACGCTCCACATGCGCTAAGTGCAGGTGGAGCGTAGCCTCATATTTATCAGGCTCCACGTGCGCTAAGCACAGGTGGAGCACAGCAACAGATTGGTCGCGCTTCATGCGCGCTAAGCGCATATGAAGCGCAAGACGCGCAACAGCTTTTAAACCTAGATCCAAAATGACTTCTTGGAGGAGTATTAGGGTTTTCCCGCTCTATAAATAGGGCCTTCTGCATAGATCACAGACACACAAAAATAGAGAGAGTAGTTCTAGGATTGAAGAAGGTGACAGATTCTTCAGTGGTTTGTAATGGCTACCATGAGTAGCTAAGCTCTCCAGTAGGATTTGATGTAGTGGATTCAATCCCCAAGTGTATGAGAATTCTCTTGTTTTTAATTATGATTCCCTATTTGTAATTTATCGGTATCTTTATGCTGTTTGTAATGCATTGCCTTCGGGCGTGCGCCGGGGTGATAGGCTAGTACTCTGGATACAAAAAGTGGAACTCTGGCTAGTATTAGAGTTAGGTGAGCATAGAGCTGTCTATGAAGCTTAATCTCCGATTGCTGAAGATACTCGTTTGGTTCATATCGTACTATAGTTCTTCGCTGCGATTGAAGCATTCGGTGAGTGACACACCCCTTCATAGTTGTTCAATAGGAAGGTATGGATTAAATTGATAGCGCTGATTGCAAAATACGGGGAATGTTCGGGGTCGCCAAGCCACTTTGAATGCCTGTAGAGAATAGCTTTTGGCGTTTAATTATGGTGTTATAGGGGAATTTGCGGGTACGATAATTGCCAGGCATGCCTTATAATTATTATAGTTAGACAATGCTAAGGTAACTACAAGTATAATCATAATTAAAGGAAAGGATTCACATACACGAGGGGGGAGATGAAACGAAGTCAAATCCTAATCCAAAGTATCCTTCTCTCATCTCGTTTATCTGTTGTTATTTATTATTCTGCACATAACCAATTTCATTGATAAACTGTTTTCTCGAAAATTCGATCACTATTACTTTACAAATTAAAACCGCTCCCTGTGGATACGATATCTTACTTACTCTATTACTGCTGGACTTTTGGTACACTTGCCAGGAATCCATCAGTAGGTGGTGAAACGACACAACAAGAAGTTGTTCCCTACAAGAGAATAAATGTGGTGTTTGGGATTGTCACACCATCTAAAGAAGACAAGTCTCCTTCTCCCAAACCTGCCAAACCTAATGCACCTCAACCTTCTCCATCTCATTCATCATCATCATCATCTGACTTTTCAGAAGTGGAAACAGAAGAAGATTCACCCACTGATTGTCTATGTAAGGGAAACAATTTTCGAAAGGCATTACTACTGAAGGAAAATACTATGGATCTGACTAGAACCCCTACTTTTGATCCTGCACCAGAGTTATCAGCCTCTTATCATCTTACAGCTGCTAAGGAAGTTCCCTACAAGGCATGTCCTGTGCCTTCGGAAGAAAGAGTTAGGGTTCCAAAATTCCCTAATATCTATGAGGAGTTGTTGTATTTCAGAAAGGATCCCCCACTCTCTAAGCCACAAGGATTAATTCTGGAAACTGCTGCAGAGGCAAGAGAGAAAAGATTGAAGACTTGGATGAAGCAAGGCAATGAGGAAGAACTATTTACTGATCAGATAGAGAAGATCAGAAAAGGTATCTTGCCTTATCACAAGTGGAGCCTTATTGATCCCTTCTCAGATGATCAACACAGATTGTCTAATGATGAATGGTGGGTCATAAGGAAGCTAAGCACCGAGGGGGAGATGTTTGAAAGAGACATTATGTTCTCAGAAGGTCTTAAAGGATTTAAACCCCGAAGGCCTATTTCTATCAGAGAAACCACTAGGATTTTTGTTCAGCCTGATAGAATTTTACACAAATATCCTCTTATAGAGGAAAAGCTGAAGGGACCAAAGGTGTACTCATCCTTTCCTACTTCTCTGAAACCTTTGAATCCTAAGCAATGGGAGAAGCTAACAAAGTATATCTCAAGGCATGGAGGAGGACTTGATCATGGTTACAGAGATTGGGTATGGTAATCCTACTGGAGTGAGAGAGAAAAGGAAGAATCATCCTCTAAAACTTCATGGAGTGCTGAAGCTTCCAAAACTGCTGGTACCCTTTACATCCAATACTTCTATCTTGTATACTGTTGAGATTTGGCAAGTGTACCAATATCGCAACAGTATAATAGTTTAAGAGTAAGGGTTGTCGTACCCACGAGGAATGGTACAACTCAAATTCTTACTGCTCACACTTATTGAGTAAGAAAAATTGTGAAAGGGTTATTTGTTTGTGAAAATTATAATAGTAAAATAAAATAAAATATGAGACAAAGAGAAATATGGATGAGTTTGAGCAATAAAGAGAAAATAGGATTGAACTTCGTCTATCGTACCCCCCTTGCATTTTGGAAATCAATGATATCTAGGAATTTATAATTATAAATATTGAAGCACAAATAAATTTCATTCATATTGGTTCCCACAACTATGAAATTCTTAGAATAATTCATATTGGTTCCCACAACTATGAAATTGCCCTAGCTTTAAGATCAGTTGTTAAAGCTATCAATAAATTGAACCCTATCCCTAGGTATTCAACCTATTGAGTGTTTTTACCCAAATCAGATTTAGAAAACTGCCTCCCAGCTAATTCAATAAATCAAATCATAACTCTGGAACAAAGACGGAAGCTAAGCATTAAGAACAGAATAAAAACACCAATATTATAAAAATAGAGATTCCTAAATAACAAAGAAAATCCAAAATACAATTAGGGATTGAATCGACTACATTCAATCCTAAAGAGAGATTTAGCTACTCATGGTAGCCATTACACTCCAGAGACTGTCACACTTTTCTCCTAACTTAGTATCTACTCAAAAACTTCGTAACTCTCTGAATACCTAATATTGTCTGCTAAAAGTCATTTATAAACTGTTCTGACGAGCTTTTTAGACTCTGCTTGTGGCCTATTAAAAATTAGTTTACGTTTCCTGCGCTCTGCCTGCGCTCAGCGCAAGTGAAGCGCGGGAAACAATAACTGAATAGGCATTCCTGCGCTCTGCCTGTGCTCAGCGCAGGTGGAGCGCAGGAAATAGCAATAAACTCTTCTGAATTGTCATCCTTTGAAGCTTGTTCTACACTGCTCCTGTTTTTGCTCACTGTTATCTTGATGCTTCAATTGTACCTTTGCTTTTTATCTGTAAAAATCAACAAATTCTTCATCAAAATAGCATCAAATTCAGATTTAGTTTCAATAAATTCAAAAGCCACAAATTAAGCTAAAAAGGGTGAAACTGAGTTATAATTCAACAATTCATCATCAATAAGTGTTGTAATTTACCCAGAAATTTACGTAATTCTAACACTTATCATATACAAGCCTGATGAGTTTGGACTGCCTAAGGGATTTCAAATGTTCAGATTCTCCTGTAGGCATCTGTCCATTGTTCTCTATGAGAAGAATCTTGAAGATGAAGTTGTTGATCTTGCAAAAGAAAATAAATAGCTGAGTCAGGAACAGAGAGGTTGTGCAAAAGACTAAAAAATTTTTGGCTACCCAACATCATATTTAACCTGGGAAATTTGAGCTTAAGAATGTTGTCTTTGCTGAACTTGAGAAGCAACACTTGGAGATGAAGGTTGATGTGAATCAAACGAGGTAAAATTGTAGAGGAGGTTGCATGGCCTTTTAATTGAAGAGTAGTTGTCATAAATTAAAGCACAAGATGTAGAGAATTGGGCCTGATTATGGGCGGCCAAAATTTCAAACATAATTGGCTGTTACAATTGGTTCTAATTTGCGGCCAGCTTGGTGCATGAATAGTAGGCTGAATTATTTTGTTTTAAATAAAAACATAAACGACTGATACAACTAGCTACATGGTGGGCGGCCAACTAAGGAGTTATTGGCTGAATAATGATGTTTGGACAGTTACAAAAGCAAGGGGCGGCTGAATCAATTCAAGAGACAAAGGGAGTTACAAAATTACTTGCTAATCAAAGAGGGAGCTGTTACAAATTGAATGAGGAAGACAACATTTCAATGTTGGGCGGTTACACTTTAATTGGGACGCATAATCATCCATTTTTTTGGCTGTTATGTCTACAAGTAATTGCAGCCACACATGGATGATTTATTCCCTTGTTAATTCTTGTTGGATGGTTACAATTTGCTTGTAAATTGGGGCGGCTACATGTAGTAATTGTAGGCTGAATGTTGCTCATAGTTTTCATTGTTTTAGTTTAATATCTAACAGTAGAATTAAGTGGGTTGCATGGTAGCTGAATGGGAAGGGGCATTTTAGGAAGAAATAGGTGTGGATTGCATGGCTGAATTCATGCCCTATTAGACTTGGTTGTAAGGACTATAAATACCCATGTACATGCATGCAAGAAATCAACAACTTGAATTCATAATTTATAAAATTGAGTGTTTGATTCTCTTGGTTTTCTTGTTAATCAAGAATTGAGTTTTATCAAAGGTCCTTCATCCATTTGTGTGTATAACTCTTAGGCTTATCTTCAATCCTTGGAAGTGTGACGTCTATCGATTTCCATTCCATTTTCTTCCTCTTTTCATTTTTCTTATTTTAACAATTTCCCCAAATTTCTTAGTTATGAGCATTCCAACCTAGATAGATCCGTAAAACGAATCCACCCCTCCGGATTCACGTCAAAGGCTTTCTTTGAGAAAGTTTTGATGGGGAATAAAAGTGATGAATCATAGTCTGTGATGTTTAGTCCAATTTATCTTCAGACAATGTTTGGTTTCTTTTGAACAGTTTTGTTTATGTTATGTCTAATATATGAGTTTGTTTCGTTTTGGCTATGATATTCTTGTTATGCGCTAAATTTCATCTTAACTCATAAATGCTCTAAACAATGTTATTGCTCTAATATTAATTATGCTCTGAAACTTCATGATTTATTTCTCTCATATTCAATGCTTTGATATCCCTTTTGATTGATAACAAAAGGGGGAGTACAAACTAACAAAAATCTGAAGTGTAAAGTGTTTACAAAAAAAGGAGCATTTTACTCAGGGGGAGCTTTAAGAAAATCTTAAGTATCTGACTGAGGGGGAGAAATTTCTTAACTTATCTATTATTTCAACCTCGTACAAACTAACAAAAATATGAAGTGTAAAGTGTTTATAGAAAAAGGAGCATCTTACTCAAGGGGAGCTTTAAGAAAATCTTAAGTATCTGACTGAGGGGGAGAAATTTCTTAACTTATCTATTATTTCAACCTCATTTATTTTTTTTAGTTTAACAAATTTGTCATCATTAAAAAGGGGGAGAATGTTGAGTCTAAAAAATATCATTAAGTATTTAATAATGATTGAGTCTCACTTTCCTAACTTTTAATGAATAACAAATTTTGTTAAAGTATCATTTGAAAATATTGCCTATGCTTTAAATCATGTTTCTCATGTTTCAGTCAGTTGACCATCTGAAGTGATCTACTGTATGAAGAAGTAGAACCATTTGAAGTGGTCTATCCATCTGAAGTTGAAAAGAGTGTCTTCACTTTTGATGTGGCATGTGTTTTAAGTTAGAAGTCATCTGAAGAGCGAAACCATCTGAAGATTTCTGATAAAGACTCAAGTCTTTTTCAACGCCTTCTAAAACAAGTCTTTGACCTATCTTTTTTAAGGCACGCAAGACAAATACTTTCCTACATGTTTGAAATACATGCACCAGAAAGTAAATATTTGCAACGCGGTCTTTATAGTGCTCACAACAGAGACAGCGCTGCACATCTACCTTATACGTGTCAGAAGCTATCAGAAGTTGTATCACAATGGGATTAATAGCATTTAATGTTATCTCTCAATAGTGATTTCAACGGACTTCTTTCTCATCATCTATAAATTGCTTCATGCAGAACCATGCAAAACCAGAGAAGAAGCTAAGAAAGAAAGTGCCCATACGTTGCAATTTTTTGTTGTAAAAACACTCTGATTATTATTCTTTGTACACAAACTTTCTTATCCTGAGTCTAACTCAGTTATTTTGTTCATTACTGTGTTTGAGCTTTGAACTTGTGTAGTTCTTTAGCTTAAACTTTCTTATACCTTAAACAGTTGCGTGTTGAGCCTGGAGAGGCTTGTTTATTAAACAATACTTAGGTAGAGCCTGAAGAGGCTTATGAGGAAACAATATTTGTTGTTGTAGAGCTTGAAGAGGCTTGACAGAAAAGAATAATTGTAATCTTCTGAAGATTGGTGGAAATCCAGGTGCTGTGTTTGGCTCTGGGATTGGACGCAACTCACAGTGTTAGTGAGTGAACAAAGATAAATACCTTGGTTAAGTTCTCGCATCCCTTAATTCTTTAAATTCAGTTTCAAGATAATAAGAAGGGAATTGAATTTGATTTATATAAAGTTTAAGCGTAAAATCAGTTTTTCAAAAGAATCGTTTTATCAGTCTAAACGATGTTCAGACACTAAATTTAAACTTCAGATATCAGCACATCATCTTAAAGTTTTTAGAAAAAGCTTTGTTGAGAGAAAGTTTGCAAAAACGTTCAAGTTTTATAGAAACGCTATTCAACCCCTTTCTAGTGTTTCCATGTTTGTTCCTAAAGGATTGTCTAGCTGAATGCATGAATAGAGATCTTGGAGCTCCTTAGTGGACTATTCCACTCATATTTGTCTATTCAGAACTCCATGAGGGGGAATTGATGTATATATATGTTATACCATGTTAAGTTAGATTAGAAACTTCTTTATGTATGGATGATTATACTTTGGGCCACAGAGTGGCATTTGTATTATGAGATTTATGAAGTATGATTGTTGTTTAACTCTTATGTAAACGTTGGACTTACATTAAGTTTTTTGAGGTTTTGTTTGTCACGAAATCGGTAATGAAGCGAAATAATTTCAAAGATTCAGGAGTTTTACTTCCAACGGACATTATTCACGAATTTAGTAATTTGGACGTTACAAGAATCACTATGGTTTGAGCAAGAACATCAAGCCTCTCAACTCACAAGAGAGAATTTAAGCAAATGCTTTCTATTTTAAATTTTTTATTAAGAGTTACAAGTAAGGGAGGCCTCCTTTATATAGCCAAGTGGAAGGCCACTTTGAGAAAGAAAAGAGGAGAAAATAATTCCTATCCTATGGGGGACTTGAACCCAAGACTCCTATCCTATTTAGAGTAGCTTCATCTTAGCCAATAAAGCCATGATATTAGCGCCCCAAAGCTAGAGAAGTAGGAGAAAATACATGAAAATGAAATACAATATGAAATCCTATCAAACTAAGGTTTAGAGGCCATAACTACGTGGTCCTTAATTTTAGGAATCAAAATACAATTAAAATATTGGGAAAATAAATGTTGACCAAGAGTAGTGTGGTCATAGTATGGTCAATGTTGACTTAATAAAAGTTAACTCTCCTTGATGGGGCCTTATGCGCCCAGGCCTCAGTGTTACTGACCCAATCTCTTTGAAATCCAACTACTTCCATTAGCAGCATGCCATCATTTTATGTGAAGACTTAAAAGAGTTTTTCTTAAGTTAATTATCATCAAAATCTTATCAGTAGGGTGTCTTAGACTTTTAAAGTCATGATACTCAATAATACTATCTTAAGTGGGTGTTGAACTCTCAACCCCAAGGTCCTAATCCTAAGTATGTGCCTAATACAAGGTTAAAATAAAACACAAATCAAAATAAAATAAAAACTATCAAACTATGGAACTTAGGCCATGACCCATCATATAGTCCTAGTCTAAAATGATGCTTAGAGTCATATGACCATCAATAAAATCATTAGTATCCTTTCTAAGGTCTAAGTCCTTAAAAACATAGGACACTAGCTTCGAGAGGTCTTGTTTGATCCTCTTGGCCCTTCCACTAGTCATGGGTCCAATCACATCTCCTAATGCCTTAGATGTAGGTGTGTCCTTAGCCTTGATGTTATGATCAGTTCATTTCTTCCACAAAGGCACATTATCATTCAATTCCATATCTTTCTAAGACCATCAATATTCTCACTTTTTCACCAAAGCTTACGATGACAAGAATTGCTTTTGAATTTCAATGTAGACAATTTTCAATTGTTTCATTTACGATGATAATAAATTTAAATAATTAGATATATAATTTGTCTTATATATAACTTCAATTTTGTATTAAATTTAACATCATATTGAGAAATTATTTACTTTTTCATGTTTTAATATATAATTTATTATTAAATATTATTTTATTAATTTAATATATCATGCCCATAGATCGCACGAGTATTAAACTAACTAGTAAATATAAATGCCAAAATGTGTATATGTTTAGAAAAATATAACTTCCATGCTCACTTTTTGTGTGTGAGAAATATGGAAAAGAGATAGATTGAAAGAAAAAAAAGTAAATCAAGAGAAAGAAAATGAAAAATGTAATAATTAATGTAATAAAAATGAGAGAGATAAAAAGAAAAAATAAGTGTAGAAATAAGTGTGTAACATGAGTGTTTAAAAATCATGATTGCAAGTGTATCGATATTCCTAACCCTACAAAATTAAAAGAAAAACAAATTTAATTAGGATGGACTAAAATGCAATGAATTAAAGTTTACATACAAAATTTTAAATTTAAATACTTAACATCAATAAATGTCAGCAGTAGCACAGCAGCCCTTGGTTAAAAAAATGGACAGTTCCAAAACCCTCCAAATATATGATGAGCTCATCAGTTACGCTTTACAAAACATGAAATATAAGTCATGCGTAATGTTTTTGCTTTTTTTTTCTTTTACTCTTACATAAAAGATTTGTAGTCAAAACCCGAAAATCTTACATAACCTACGTCATTTGCTAATGAAAGATCGTAACCTGCATAATGCATATAACCATATTCGTGTGGCAGATACAGGATGCAGTTACCATTGTGAATAAAAAATTCTTGAATATATAAATATATTAGTAATAAGGTTAAATATGTTTTGTGTTTCGAAAAATAGTTAAAATTATATTTAAATCTCTATAATTCCGTGCATTTGATCCATCATCAAAATCTCTCAAAATCCTATTAAAAAGTTAAAATTTAGTTTTAGTCACATAATACCCGGTCATATAAGATTTGAATATTAAAGTTTGTGTCAAAATAGCTTTCCTAGAAGAGTAGGTGAAGAAATTTGACAAAGATTTAGAAAATGAAAAGAATTGTAAAATTTTAATCACATGACTAATTTATTTTAAAACTTGAAGTTCCTATAAATACAACACATTAACAACATGAGAATTTGACAATATAGCAACTTATCCCTAATCATGGCAGCAACTTCAACTCCAACTCCAACAATACCATCTCATGTAAAAGCTTGGGTCTATTCTGAACATGGGAAGTCAAAAGATGTTCTGAAGTTCGATACTAATTTGACTCTTCCCGAAGTCAAAGTAGATCAGGTACTGATGAGAACAAGGGGAGCCAAGGAAAGTTAAAGGAGTTCTGCAACTTATGGTGGCATCCCCACAAACTAAGGGCGCAAACATTAAAGAACAATCCCCTAAAATTGTTCTTTGTCTTAAGCAAGAAGAAGATGGTAGCATGGAATTCAATGAAGACCAGTTGCCATCAATGCAACTACAAGTTGAAGAACCATCAAGAGCTTTGGAGGAGGCCATGGGCGGCCAACTCACTCATCATTTTGCTGAATTATTATTTTTATTTGCTTTCAATAAAGATTAGGGAGTTACAAAGACAAGGGATTAATTTTCTAGTGGTTACAAAACAAAGTTGTAATGTTGTTTAATTGCATTAAAATTTTGTCTACTAGCCGTTGGAAGAGCTTGCTAGGTGCGGCCGAACCTAGACAATTTTGAAGCTACGTGGAAGCCTCTAACCTAGAGCAAAGTTGCGGCCAACATGTGATCAATTGGCTGAATAATGAATAATCAAAGAGGTGCCAACAAGGTTGTAATTGGCTAAGTAAATTGCCATCAAAGTTGCGGCCAACATTCATGAGATGGAGGTTACAATTTGATTGCAAACTTGATGATTGTGGGTTGTTACATGAGGCCACTTATTGGCTGATTCATGAGCCATTCTAATCCATGTTTGGTGGTTACATTTCAAGAAATAATGCAGCCACATGTGCCCAAAATTCTGGTTGGAAAATGCGGCCAAACAAGTTTACTTGGATTGAGTTTTATTAGCTTTAATTTATTTAATTTCTAGTAATGTATTTAGGGTTGCATGGGAGTTGCATGAGGGGTATTTTGGGGTGAAATAGGCGTGTAAACCTAGCTGGTTGCATGACCTTTTAGTGCCTTGTAATCCTTATAAAAACATGCTTCATGCATGCAAGAAAGTTAAGAATGATTTATCCAGAAAATTACCCAATCTTTGAGAGTGTTTCTCTAAGTTTCTTGCTTGTCAAGAGTCGAGATTTATCAAGGGTTCATTGCTTTTGTGTGTGTAATCTCAAGGACTTATCTTTCAAGTCTTGAAAGTGTGACGTCCACCTATCTTTATTTTACGTTCTTCTTCTTCTTTCTTAAACAAGAATCCTACTCTCTTGCGTGGAAACTTGGTTGTATGAGATTTACAATTCAAAGTTTAAAAGGCTGAGTCAAAGTTCTTGCTTAGAAAAGTTGTTATCTTGTTTTCATATTATCAAGTTCATGAAAAGAAAATCAAAATAAAAAAAATAGAAAAAGAAAGGAAAAAGAAACGTGATGTTTCAAGAAAAATATTTCATTATCAAAGAAAGTGCAAGTTCAGCCTAGTATTTCTAAGGTCCAGCAAATTCGAACCTTAAGGTTCATATCAGGTACTAATCAAGGTTGTTGCTACTGCCATTAATCCCATAGATTTTATAAAGATTCAAGGACATTACAAGGACAGTGACTCTCCTTTTCCAGTATGGTTTTACTCTGTCTCTGTTTATACAAATATAATGCTTTTCACACTACAAAATTTCTGCAATCCATTGATATTTTTAATACAAAGTTTATCTAATTTTGTGGGTGGTGGTTGAAGATTGTTCCAGGCTATGACTTGCTGGTGTGGTGGTCAAAGTAGGAACTGCAGTAAAGAAATTTAAGGAAGGGGATGAAGTTTATGGTATTGTTGAGGGAAAAGATGTTGGGTCTTTGGCTGAGTATACAACTGCTGCAGAGAAAGGTTTGGCTTACAAGCCACCTAATTTGAGCTTTGCTGAAGCTGCTAGCCTTCCTTTAGCAATTGAGACTGCTTATGGAAGCCTTGAGAAAACTGGGCTTTCACCTGGTCAATCTATCCTTGTTTTAGGAGGTGGTGGTGGTGTTGGCACACTTGTCATTCAGGTATTATATTAATCTATATGTTGATAGTTGTACTTTCTCCCCAACTTTAATTTGATGGAACAATCTCTCTACTAAGTATATTAATTTATACTTATAAAGACTAAATATAAACAAAGTCTCACTTTTAAACATCAAATTATATATTTACTCCAGCTCAATTTGAGAGTTACACATATAATATCTATTTGAGGCGTGCAGATTGCCAAGCAAGTTTTTGGTGCTTCTAAGGTGGCAGCTACTGCCAGCACTGGAAAACTGGAATTGTTGAGGAAGGTGGGAGCTGACTTGGCTATTGATTACACAAAAGAGAATTTTGAAGACCTGCCAGAAAAGTTCGATGTAGTTTTTGTTGGAGCCGGTCTGATTTTGAACACATTTTACTTTGAGGTTTTTTACGTATATCATTACACAGAAAACTAACACTTTCCATAAAAACAAATACAGGGCAGACTGACAACAGGGTATTCAAGGCTGTCAAAGAAGGAGGCAAGGTAGTGACAATAATACCCCCTGGAATTCCACCAGCTATCCTGTTCATACTCACTTCTGATGGGGCTTTCTTAGAAAAATTAAGACCTTATTTGGAGAGTGGCAAGGTGAAGCCAATACTTGACCCCAAGAGTCGATTTCCATTTTCTCAGACTGTTGAAGCATTTACCTATCTGGAAACAGGCAGAGCTGCTGGAAAAGTAGTCATCCATCCCATTCCATAAAAATAAGCATTTTTCTTTTCCCATTGTAATCTATGCTAGTCCAGCTTTAAGGTTTGTGATAGAAAGTGAGAACTAGATTGTTGAGTGTTGGATTACAGAGTGGAACATATCTCACACATCATTATGTACGATAGCATTGGTGTGAAAAAATACCACATTTTGTTCATGCAGCAAGTTCTTGCTGATGCCACAATCATCCTCTGTATTCATGTTCGATGTTTTGGTTGAAACATAGAATCATAGATGGCTTTAACTTTTTATCCTTCTATGGTTTGTCATTTTTTGCTAACGAAAAATCCATATATAATTAAGGGATATTATAGACGGTTTTGCTTCATATGGTTTAAGGGAAACAGAATGTGAGCTAAAAAGTACAAGTACTACCATTTTTTTTGAAAGAAAAAATCTCTTTAGTGTTATTTATTAATTAACACTTGTATTATATATATATATATATATATGTTTGTGGTGATAAAACTTAATCTCGAAAAATTACTATTAATCACTTTGATTCTAAGAACAATCTGGGGACTAAAATCAGATCCTCTTGCGGGACTCTTTTAAAAAGTAGGTTTACAGTAGGCATAACTTGACTTACAACCAGATTTCCTGGCAAAGTCGTAGAGGCAACTTGGTCTCTATTAACACTATTATTTCCATTACCCCCATTATTATCATTATTATTCACAGACTCATTTGTCTGGGGTTGTGGACTTCCAGAATTTGTAGTTGTCTCCCTATTATTGTTTTCATTCCCTACTTGTCTTGCATTATTAGCCATTTGAACAGATATTGTTCTACCACTTCTCAAACGCATGCAAGATCAATATTCAGAAAATTATAACACACACTACTTTTGGCAATTTTGTCCCACTGGGTGTGCCAATTTGTTTGTGCTGATAAAAGTTAATCTCGAAAAATTACTTTTAATCACTTTGATTCTAAGAACAATCTGGAGATTAGAATCAGATCCTCTTACGGGACTCTTTTAAAAAGTAGGTTTACAGTGTTTTCACTTTGAAAAATTTGCAAAGAGATTTTGTTTCAAAAAGTTTGATATGTGATTCAGAAATCCATCAAGTAAAACTCAGATTTGAAACAATTCATGAACGATTCAGAATTTCATCAAACATAACTTTTAATTGAAGTTTTTGGAAATTATAAAGAATCAGAATTTCAAAGAAATAAGAACAACAAATTTAAAAGAAAGAAAGAAAAAATTGCAATGAAAGTAAATTGAAGAATAAAGAAAAAGAAATAAGAAAAAGTACTGGAAATGATAAATGAAAAGCAAAGTAAGAACAAGAAAGAAATGAAGAACATGTAAAATAATTGCATTGATTGAAAGTGAAAGGAATTCACATACTAGCACTCGTTGTAACCTTTGTAGTCACTGAATGGATGGACGTATAGGTGTTCTAGAGTGTTTGAACAGATAATTTTCCAACCTTTATTACATAGAAAGTTCACCTATTCATAGTTTTTCATCCTAACGGCTAACTACTGTACATGTGACACATAAGCATTATCTATGTGTTGGCAGCATGCATGTTTGCCACGTCTTCTGTTGACTAGAAAACTATCTTTTCTTCTTTGAACTTTTTCAAATACTTTTACTGAAATGTTGACATCTGTCTTGGCCAATATCCTCCAACAACTGCCATAAATTGTCTTCCTAATCTTTCTGTTTACTCGAAAAAGACTCCTTGATTCAGAAATCTTCTAAGTCTTTCTGCACCTTGTTTTCGAAAACTTGCTCTTCAGTTTCTCGAAATCTTTTTCTTGATTTCTTCACTTGTTGTAATCGAATGCGCCTTCATCTTTGACACTTAGCTTTTCTTTTGGTACTTGGGCTCACTGAATAATTCATGATTTCGAAACTTGGTTCTATTTCCTTGTGTGCCACGTGGCAACTTCTGCTTGGCTGATCGAAAGATCATGAAGACCACCGTCCACCGTCCATTCAACCTCATTATGAAGGTTCTTCTTATTGGACGTTTTAAGAGGCTCATTTATGAACCTTTACTCCTTTAGCTTTTATAAATAGGAGTTTCATTTGGACTTATCCTTCATCCCTTCTCATTTTTCTTCTTCTCCTTTTCTAACTCCTTCGAAGAATATGAAGAAGTTTATTCCTTTGGCTACTCTGTACAACCCAGTCTGGAATGATTTCATTTTTGATAGGGTTGACGAAGTGGCCAAAGCTATAGGCTTTTTCAACCTTTCTTTTTGAAGGTTTCTTTTTGGGTTGAACGTAGTAGCCAATTAAAGGTTCATTTATATGATAAAGGAATCTTCTTTTTTATTTTCCCAAGCTATCTTTCTTATCACCCCATGCACCAAAGGCTGCGCAATCACGTCATCATAAGACTTTTGCCTTGGCTCAATCAAAGCTTGTGGGGGAAGAAGAAGAGGAAGAGGTCTGGTAGGCAGGAGTCAAGTACTCCTTGTAATTTAGGATAGTTTCCTTTCTAATGTATGGAGCACATAGGATAGTTTCTTTTCTAAGATGTATTTCCAATGTATTTGAACTCCTATGTAATTCGAACCTGGATTATGAATAAAAGAACTATTATTTTCTTTTCTGAATACCAGAAATATTATGTTTTTGAGTTCATTTTATCTTTTCTTTTCGAGTTTCTGAATTTCTCTTTGTATCAACTAACTCTTAACAAAGAACTTTTTATTAATTCAAATTTATCAGGAAATTCGAATTTTAAGCTTCTATGCTTTTTGTGAACTTGAAAACGGCTAAGGACTCAAAACCTTGTGAAATTCGAAGTACTTAAAATTTGAATCCCAGCAATATAGTCTGTTTAATTTACATTAAATGAAATTAATTTTAAGATATTAATGACTAAAATAAAATTATATACGAATTGTGATACATATTTAATAAAAAATAATTTAATCTCAATTAGTAAAAAATTGATTTTTTACTGTTGTGAATGGTATTCCAAACATGCTAATAATAATATAAGTGGTCTTTATTAACTCACGTGCCCCCTTTTATATGAGAGTGAGAAAAATAAATATTAACTATTAGATTAAAATGGACCATTGAGATTAAAATATCTCATTATTAACTCATTTGCCCCTCCCCTTTTTTTCTTCAGATAAGCGATTTCTATCTTCCTATTCCCATATTCTTCCTTGGCCGCAATCCCTAGCCTGCTATAAATCACTCATTTCTCTGTTATAGGTCATCAAGTTATATCTTAATCCCTCAATTCCTAACACTACAAGTTATTAGAATTGTTTGATTTTGTATCAATATTCTGTTAGTTAGTTTAGTTTGTTTAGAGTTAGTTGAGTGTATATTAGTTCTATAAATACATGTTGTATGTTGTTCATTAACAAAATATTGTTTAGAGTTAGTTGATTGTATTTTAGAACTAAAATACACTCAACTAACTCTAAACAAACTAAACTAAGTAACAAAGTATTGGTACAAAATTAAACAATTCTAATACAATTCTCTAACTTCCTCCCCGGTCCATCTCGTTTGGTCCCTCTGATGAGAATCCGAGGGGGTTGGATTCGTTTTACGGATCTATCTAGGCTGGAATGATCATAACTAAGAAATTCGGGAAATGGTTTAAACGAAAAAAATGGGAAATAGGTAAGAAGATGGAATGGGATATGATAGACGTCACACTTTCAAGGATGAAAGATAAGTCCTTGAGATTACACACACAAAGGTGATGAACCTTTGATAAACCTCACTCTTGACAAGTCAAGAAAATAAGAGAAACACTCCCTTTGATTGATAATTTTTAGCAAAAACATTCTTAGTGTCTTGCATGCATTACACGCCCCTTTAATAGTGTCATGTGAGCCATGCAATGACCTAATACAACCAACTCGTAACTCCTAGAAATTCATGAAACAATAAAATAAAAACAATTAAAACTATAGTCTAGAATTAACCTATGTAGCCGCCCATTTGTACCCCTTTGTGGCTATTCATCTTTCTCTTAATTATGGAAATATAATTCAGCTATTGGAACCCTATGATAGCCGCCCCATGTGACTAAACAACTCAACCAAAATATGTTACAAATTGAATGAAAATGATCTAGCATTAACATGTGTTGGCCGCCCATAATGAATGGTCTTTACTCTTCAATTTCATCACATGTTGGCATCTACTTTATGAGCATAACTCAGCCCTTTATTGCACATGTTTGGCCGCCCCATTTAGGTCAATGAATCAGCCATTTGATGCATTGGTTGGCCGCATTTGATAGCCTAGAAGAAACCTCCAACAAGTGCTTCAATTTGTAACCCTTGTGCCATTGATGCTTGTCTCCTTGTAACCGTTGCAGCTTCAATTCCTTTCAATTCCTTCTTGTAACAACCAGCCACTTCATGATTCATTTGTAACAACTACAATGTTTATTGAAAACAATAAAAATAAGAAAATCAACCAGCCACAACTCCCCTTGGCCGCTCACCTTTTGGAATTAAAATAACTGGGATTTAATTAAAACCATGTCACCATTTTTTTTTAATTTTACCCGGTTGGATTCACATCACCCTCCACCCTGACCACCGCGACAACGAAATAATCTGCAAAGTGAAGCCCCTTCCTCCCCCCTGTTTCTCTCTTGAATATATAATATTTTTTTTATTGGAGTTTCGATGCAATTCTCATATATCCCAAATGGATTTAAACTTTGAACAATTAAGATTTAAATTTAAATTTTTAGCACTATGATGGAAAGTTTATTTTATTTGCAATTCATTATAATTTGCAAAGGGCATAAAAAGAGTGAAGAGATAAAATTTTCCTTCTTTCCTTCTCATTTAGTTTACGCCGCTTTGGGTGGAATGTGACTCCAAGCTTCTAGTTGATTTGATTCAGAAGGGTGTAATTCCTTGTCATCATGGTGTTTGCGAAGGTAACCAGGTTGTTGATTACATTGCAAATTTTGGTCATTCACTTGAAGAAATGCACGTGACCTGCTTTAGTTTGTGTTCTAATCTCAACCCTCAATTTTAATCTAATGGTTAAGGTTAATTCTTCTCACTCTCATATAAAATAGGTTTTTTCATTGGATATGTCCCCATATATATATATATATATATATATATATATAAGACAGGATCAATTGACACCAGGTGTCAAATTTGTAAAGTTACATCATTTAATATCGTTTTGTAAAATGTGAATTTAATCAATCAAACCATTGAAGCATATTATATTACCTTCATGATCATGTATATGAAATTTAAGATAAATTGGACATCCGTAAGTATGTGTATTTTTCCTTTTCCTTTCCTTTTTCCTCGTTAGTCCGAAGACCTATCAAATTCCTTTTTCATATGTGCATGAATTTTGTAACATGAGTGAAATTGTATGCATCTGAAAGACTTCAAAAGAAATGCTAAATTTGTTCATGAAAGCTAGAGCATGGTCATAAACTCATTATAAATCCCTAAATACCAATCCCTAAAGTCTAAGCATTTTCAAGACAATCCAAAGCATAACCATCACATAATCCCTTGGGGTGTGCTAAACCTTCACCTCTTCTTTCTCCCTTGAGAAATTTTCACCCAAGCTTCTCTCTGATGCAATTTGCATTTCTTTCTGTATTGTATGAATATTTTGTTAGTGGAGAGCTAAGCTCAATATAGTTGAGACCCTATAAAGGGTGTTGGTTGTGTGCTGATAATATAGAATTGTGCATGTGTTTGTGTTGTTTGTTGTTTGTTAGTGGAGAGTTGAGCTCAATAGGTGAGACCCTATGAAGGGTGCTGGTTGTGTGCTAATATATAGAATTGTGCATGTGTCACTACAACATTTTAGGCTTTAGGCAATGCTTTTTTAGACAACATTTAAAAAAAAATGTTGCTGAAACATGAAATAGGCAACGGTTTTACACTTGTAGACCTCATTTATATTTGGCAATGGTTTTCAAGTTGTAGCCGTATTTTAGGCAACACGTTTCTTGACAACGGTTGAAAAAGCCAAAACATGAAATAAGCAACACTTATTTAATTTTTTAGATCATTCATAGTCAACGATTTTAAAACCGTTGTCAAAACATAAAATAGGCAACGCTTTTTAAATTGTGGTGATTTTTCCTAATCAACGATAATTAAATTGTTGCCAAAACATAGAATAGGCAACATTTTTTAAATTTAACGGATTTTTTAGTCAACGATTGTAAAATTGTTGCCAAAACATAAAATTGGCAACATTTTTTCAATTGTGGAATTTTTTAGTCAATGATTATAAAATTGTTGCCAAAACATGTAATAGGCAACAGTTTTTCAACAGATAACAAGAAAAAATCATTGTTTAAACTATTAAACAATATTGATTTAATGTTTAAGTTTTCGAACTTTTGTTTTACTAAAATTTTATCTGTCAAATCCATGATCTTAACTTAAAAAAAATTGTATCTTTGATTTTAAACTAAGAGATTTTATAAGTTTAATTTAAAATTTGTGGCTCATATGATATATATATTAAAATTGGCAATGTATATAACAAATATATGTGTTAGCTTAGCGGATAGAACTTAGTGTTTAAAGATGAGAGGTTGTGTTCGAATCCTACCTTGGTCATTTTAGAATTTTTATTTTTCATTATGAAAACCATGGCTTATTCCTTTATTTTAGGCAACGGTTGAAATTTGTAGCCTATGCTAATAGACCGTTGCCTAAGATCTCTTGGGAGTAGGTTTGAAAACTGTACTCCAAACATGCTTTAAGCAATATTTACGCTTTCTGTGGCTGAAAACTCCAAAAACGGTTGCCTAAGGGAATAGGCAATGGCGGATAATTCCACGCCTGCAAAATCGTTCCATAAACTTTTAGCAACGGTTTTTTTTGCTTTCAGGAACGATTTTTTATTGTTGTCGTAGACCAAAAATGTTGTAGTGTGTTTGTGTTGTAATATGTGAAATTGTTATGATGAAATTATATAATTGTTGAATTGTAGACAAATGGATCGTAGATGGATGTATGATAGGATTGATTCTTATAGGAGAATGAATAATGAGTTTATTTATTGGGTTTCGAAATTTGTTAACAAGGCATGAAACAACCTTCGTTTATGTCTGAAGGAGGAATTAGGTGTCCATGTGTGAATTGTAACTGTGAGAAGATTCTGAGACTAGCTTTAGTTAGAGCTCATTTGTTGAAGTCTGGATTTAAACCAAACTACTAGGTATGGACTGAACATGGAGAAAAAGGGTCTAATAATGTTGAGTTGGGAGGTGATGATAATAATAGTGTTGAATATGCGCATTGATGTTCTGCCCCCTCCTCCTGAACCTACTGTGAGTGAGTCTTTTTCCCTACACAAAGCTGAAGCTACAGGGAGGAGTGTAATTGACATTCTGGAGAATGAGCTGAGAGGAGACCCAAGAAAGGCTGAGTTTGTTGAGACTCAGAAGACCCCAACAAAGCCCTTGGTGAAAAAGAAGAGAACCAAGGAATCTCATAAGATTGCTGAAGATCAACCTGCTGAAGTGAGACTATCTGAAGTTGGGCAGGCACAACTTAGACTATTTGAACATGTTCAGAAAGTCCCTCTAGGACCTTCTGAAATTATGGGTCAGTCAACTGAGGCACCTTCTGCTCAACTCACTAAGCCTACCTCATTTCCAGAGGGACAGGTTAGTGTGGCTGATCAAGGTAGTGTTGCAACATTAGTGATCAATTTGGAATCTGAACAAGGTTCTTCTGAGAGAACCATTGAAGCAATTCCTATTGCTGTCAGGAATCCTGATCCTGAGCTAGCACAGGTTTTTGCTCTAGCAACTACTTTAGTAGAAGAAGAGAAATCCAAAGAAAAGGAGCAAGAGGCACAAGACTTTTCCATTAATGTTGCTGCACAGCAGGAAATCTTAGAAGATGAAAGGCTTATTAGTTCTAAGCCTAAGAAGAGGAGAAGATCTGGCTCTCAAACCAAAAGAGGAGGGAGACTTAGGTTGTTGCATGTTGCTCCTCTACCTGAAGTTACTCAGAGAATCATTAGAAAATCTTCCATTCAACAAGAAGAAGCCATCAAATTTCAGCAAGCTGTTGAATTTAAGAGAAGCAAGAAGAATGGAGAGGAGAGGAAAAGAAACCAAGAGATGAAGGATAAAGAGGAAATTGAACCTCCTAAGAAGAAGATGAAGGTAATCTTTGGAAATGTGACTCCATCATTTGAAGAGAAGAGTCCATCTCCAGAGTCAGATTCACATTATTCTGAATCTGAAGGTAGTTGTAGTCACTCCCAACCAGTTTAAGTACTATGGAAGGGAAGCAATCTACCCCAACATTTGCGCTAGGCGGCCACAACTGGTGTCTTTATTCTTGAGCCATCTTATGACCTTGCACTTCAACCAACAACTGCAGTAGAGTTGAAGGCTGCTTCTGAAGTGCCCCATAAGGCATATGATGTGCTTGTGCAAGAAATTAAAGGTTGAGGGTTCCCAAGTTCCCCAACCTATTTGAAGAACTAATGTACTTCAAGGATGGTCCCCCTATTGTTGCTCACAAGGGGTTGTACTTAGAATCAGTAGAGAAAGATAGAAATAGAAGGCTGCTCACTCAGAAGGAGCAAGGAGAGGAAGAATCACTGCTTCCTGATCAACTTGAGAAGATCAGAAGAGGTGTCCAGCTACCTTGCCACAAGTGGAATCTGATAGATCCCTTTGCTGAGGAGCAAGCTCTCCTGTCTGATGAAGAATGGATGGTTGTGAGCAATCTATGTCTTGAAGCTGAGCTGTTTGAGAAGCACATCAATAAAGCATCAGGCTTCAGAGACTTCAAGCCACCTTTGCCCATATTAGTTCTACCATCCACAAGAATTTTGATGCAACCTGACAGAATTATTCCCAGGTATCCCTTAGCCGAAGGACCTGAGGACAAGCTGAAAGATCCCAAGATCTACCCAAGCTACCCAACAAACTTCAAGCCTCTAACAACAGAAAAATGGAGAAAACTTCTTGCCTATCTGAAAAGGCAAGGAGGAAGACTTGACCATCTGTACAGGGAATGGGTCTGGTCATCTTACTGGCACATCAGAGAGTAAGCTGGTTCAGCCTCTGCGACTTTAGGGAAAAACAAAGACTCCATGACATACACAAGAGTATCTGCTTTGGAGAAGCACAACAACTTTAGGGGACAATTCCCCTTATCTGCACCCCTCAATGAAGCATGGACTCTTTGGTGTCCAAGACCTATCGGGGAATACTTCTATGATGTTCAGAATCATTCTAAGTATGGGATGCCCAAGGGATTCTGTTACTTCAGGTTCTCCTGCAAGCATATGTCCATCATTTTCTTTGAGTAACTACTAGATGTTGAGGAGGAGAATGTTATTCTGAGAAGAGAGATTCAAGAGCTACAAATCAAGCATGCTGAGTTAGCATCCAAGAATGACAAGATTCTTGATCAGCAAGAGAAGCTCAAACAAGGGAAACTAGATCTGAAGACTGTTGTTCTTTCCAAGATTGACAAAACTCGTGAAGATTTATTTGCTTTAATCAAAGATGCTTTGTTGAAAAGGATGGATAGTCATTGTCTAGGATGAACTGTCAATCACTCTCTGAATAATATGAGCTTTTGTTTCAAACTTCATATGTTTGGTTGTTTTATGCTCTGATACTTTAAATAATATATTTATCAATTTCTTTGCTCTGATATATTATAAAGTTATGCTCTGATACATCTTTTTTTGCTTTGATACACTTAATTTTTGTTTAATCCAATCATATGTTGCTTGCTCTGATCCCTTTTCATTGATAACAAAATGGGTGAGTGAATTGAACTAACAAAATCTGAAGTGTTCATGATTTTCAGAAGCGAAAAAGGAGTGTCTGAACTTAAGGAAATCATAAAAAAAAGCTTAAGTTATCATAAGAACTTAAGGCATCTTATTTATGGGGAGTAATTTCTTATCTAAATATTTCATTTTACCCTTATCAGATTTTATTGTTAAAAATAAAGTTGTCGTCATTAAAAAGGGGAAGCATGTTGAGTCTCAAGAAATTATTAAAAATTTCTAAAGAGAACTAATTCATCTTCCATGTTTTAATGATTACAAATTTAGTTCTTAACACTATACAAGACTACCTATGCTACTAACAGTTTATTCTAATTTCAGTAAAGATGGCCTTTTAAAGTTATAAAGCTTTCTGAAGTGGAAAACTGTCTGAAGAAGTGAAGCCATCTGAAGGGCCAAGCTTTCTGAAGAAGGAGGTATCTAAAGACATCAGATTGTCTGAAGATATCTGATGTGGAGATCAGTTTGACTGAATACTCTTTCTGCTCCTTCTCCAACACGTTTTCAGAATTCCATTTTGAGTCAAGCAAACCAAAACTTTTCAGCATGTTTGAATTACATTAAAAAATGAGGAAAGTTCTGCAGCGTAGTTTTTGCATAGGTCATCGCAGTACTGCAACCTTGTATTGTGTCAGAAAAACATCTCACAACAGATGTTTTTAAACGGACCTCACCCAATGCTTACAAATAGAGCTTTGCACAAGACATACAAAAAGAATGAACGTGCAATATTTAGAAGCTCTTACGCTGCCAAATTTTCTTAGGAAAATCAAGCTCTAATAATTTTCATTTGATTTGTACACAACTTTCACATCTTGAGTTCTACTCAGTTATCTTGTACAAACTTGTGTTTAAGCTAAGAACTGAATTGTAGTTCCTAAGGTTGAACTTTTTCTTTTTAAACACTGCATTTGTGTTTGAGCCTGGAGAGACTTGTCTGTAAAAGAACATTTGGGTTTGAGCCTGGAGAGGCTTGTCTGTAAAACAATACTTGGGTTTAGATCCTAAAAAGGCTTGACTGTGAAAGAATACTTGTAATCTGTTGAGATTAGTGGAGAAATCCAGCTGCTTGTTGGCACTGGGACTGGACGTAGCTCACTAAGGTTGTGAGTGAACTAGGACAAATTTCTGGCCAAGTATTTCTATCCCTTAACTTGTTCAATTCGGTTTTAAACTAACATCAAAGGGAATTGAACCTGTTTTTTTAAAAACTGAGCATAAAAATATCTTTCAGAGAACTCATTTTTACACTGTCTAAAAATACTTCAGACAGCAGATAAACTTCATATAACATTCCAGCTATCTGAAAGTTTTAGAAAACTCAGTTTTTCAGAAAAGGTTTCCAAAAAACGTTAAGGTTTTATAAGAACACTATTCAACCCCCCTTCTATTGTATTCTTGTGTTTCTATGATTAGAAGATCATCAGGCTTAAGAGACTTCAAGCCACCTCTGCTAATATCAGTTCTACCCTCTACAAGAATTCTGGTGCAACCTGACAGAATCATTCTCAGGTATCCCTTGGCTGAAGGACTTGAGGACAAGTTGAAAGATACCAAGGTTTACCCTGGCTACCCAACCAATTTCAAGCCTATGACAGCGGCACAATGGAGAAAACTTCCTGCTTATCTGAAAAGGCAAGGAGGTGGACTTGACCATCTGTACAGATAATGGGTCTGGTCATCCTACTGGAACATCAAAGAGCAAGCTGGTTCAACCTCTGGGACTTCTGAGCAAGATGAAGACTCAATCACTTACAAAGGAGTATATGCTTTGGAGAAGCATAACGACTTCAAGGGTCACTTTCCCTTATTTGCTTTTCTTAATGAAGCATGGATTCTTCAGAGTGTTTCCTTCAAGCAATACTTTTATGCTGTTAAGAATCACTGAAAGTTTGGACTACCCAAGGGATTCAGGTATTTTAGGTTCACCTGCAAGCACATATATATCATTTTCTTTGAACCCATGTTAGATGTTGAAGAAGAAAATTTTATTCTGAGGAGGGAGATTCAAGAGCTGCAGATCAAACACGCAGAATTAGCACTCAAGCATGATAAAGTTCTTGATCAGCAAGAAAAGCTCAGAGTAGGGCAAGAAGATCTGAAGACTGCTATTTTTTCCCAGATTGACAAGGCTCGTGAAGATGTGATTGTTGTAATCAGAGAGGCTTTGTTGAAAAAGGATGAATAGTCATTGTCTAGGATGAACTGCCAAATACTTTGGGCAATATATGAGTTTTTTTTTAAAATTCATGTGTTTGCTTGTTTGTTCTGATAATTTTTGCTCTTATATATAAAAATGCTTATGTTCTGATAAGTTTCTTTGCTCTAATTGATTATAAGTTTATATGCTTTGAACACTTATTTTGTTTAATCTAATCATATATTATGTTGTTTGTTCTGATCCCTTTTGATTAATGACAAAAAGGGGAGCATTTTGAACTAACAAAAATCTGAAGTGTTCATGATTTTCAGAAACAAAGATGAAGTATCTGAACGTAAGAAAAACTTAAATTATCTAAAGAAACTTAAGTCATCTAATTGAGGGGAAGGAATCTCTTAACTTAATATCTTATTTTTCCTCTATCATATTTTTTGTTAAAAACAAATTTGTCATCATTAAAAAGGGGGAGAATGTTGAGTCTCAAAAAATTATTAATAATTTCTAAAGAGAACTAATTCATCTTCCATGTTTTAATGACTAAAAATTTAGTTATTAACACTATGCAAAACTGCTTATGCTACTAATAGTTTATTCTGATTTCAGTAAAGTTGGCCTTCTAAAGTTATAAAGCATTCTGAAGTGGAAAACTGTCTGAAGAAGTGAAGTCATCTGAAGTGGCAAACTGTCTAAAGAAGTGAAGCCATTTGAAGTGGCAAGACTATCTGAAGAAGTGAAGCCATTTGATGTGGTAAGACTGTCTGAAGAAGTGAAGTCATCTGAAGAGTCAAGCTTTCTGAAGAAGGAGCTATCTAAAGACATCAGATTGTCTAAAGTCTGAAGCTATTTGAAGAGTGAAGCCCTCTAAAGATATCTAACGTGGACTTAAGGCGTTTTCTGCCCCTTCTCCAACACACTTTCAGAATACCATTTTAAGTCAAGCAGAAAAGAAGCTTTCAAGCATGTTTGAATTACATACACAAATGAGGAAAGTTCTGCAACGCAGTTTTTGTAGAGGTCAGCGCAGTATTGCAACCTTGTACTGTGTTAGAAGGCATTTCACAACGGATTTAATAGCATTTAATGATATCTCACAACGGATGTCTTTCAACGGACCTCACCTGATATTTATAATTAGAGCTTCGCTGAAGATTCAAGACTGACGAACAAGAAATCTTTCGCGCAAGTCTTGCATTATTTTTCAGAAGCTTATACGCTGGCAAGTTTTTCTTAGAAAAACAAAATTCTGACTATATCTTTGATTAGTACACAACTTTCATATTCTAAGTACTACTCAATTACTTGTACAAACTTTGTGTTTAAGCTAAGAACTGGATTGTAGTTCCTAAGCTTAAACCTTTTCTTTTTAAACATTGGGTTGTGTTTGAGCTTGGAGAGGCTTGTCTGTAAAACAGTACTTGGGTTTGAGCCTGGAGAGGCTTGTCTGTAAACCAACACTTGGGTTTCAAGCTTGACGAGACTTGACTGTAAAAGAATACTTGTAATCTGTTGAGATTAGTGGAGAAATCCAGCTGCTAGTTGGCACTGGGACTAGACGTAGCTCACTGAGGTTGTGAGTGAACCAGGATAAATTCTGACTGAGTATTTCTATCCTTTAACTTGTTCATTTCAATTTCAAACTAACGTTAAAGGGAATTGAATTTGTCTTTATAAAAACTAAACGTAAAAATATCTTTCAGAGAACTCATTTTTACACTGTCTGAAAATACTTCAAACAATAGCCAAACTTCAGATAACATCCCAGCTCTATGAAATTTTCAGAAAACTCAGTTTTTCACAAAAAGGTTTTTAGAAAACATTAAGGTTTTATAAAAACACTATTCAACTCCCCTTTTAGTGTTTTCTTGTGTTTCTACAAGTTCAAGGCTCATCATCATGTGCTTCAATGATTAGTGAGTCAAAAGTATTTGAGGAACTAGAGGTTGGAAAGTAAAAGGCTAAAATAGAGAAACAAAAAGGTGTGTTAAGAAAAATGAAGAAACAACAAGGGGATTATGAGAAATTGATTTTGAAGTTGAAAATTCTGTGTGTGGTTGTTAATTGTATTGCTTACCATTTCATTTGTAAATTGTAATTTATGCCAAGGGATGATGAGAGTCAACTGTGAGTAAGAGTCTAAGTTAGGTTTGATGTTAGTGTATGTGTGTGTGTGAGGGAGAGAGAGAGGTGGATTGGAAGTAAAATTGTAAGAGGAGGATAAAACAAAAAAGTTAGGGTTTTATTAATTTTGGAGGGAATTTTATCACCCTCCTATTAATTGTAATTAAAGGCCCATACAACTCAGCTTCCACTTAGGTATCTTATGTGTCATTTAATAGTACAAGTGTGAACTTAACTTGACAACCAAGCAATTTTTTTCATTAAACTAACATTTGTTAAAGATCAATTAGTTAACAAATTCAATTTTTTGAAAACTAATTGGTACACAAATGCAATTTCAAGGACTAAATTTAAATATAAGATATCACTTTCAGGGATGAAATTGTATATTAACTAAAAAATTAAAACCATGCAAGGTTTAGAAATTAAACTAAATCTCAGAACACCCTATATATTCATCTTAAATTGATCGTGTTCAAGTTAGCAATTGCCTTAGGAATTAATTTTATTAATTCCTTTTAAATAAAACACATAATATTTATTGTTTTTATTGTTTTATTTTTATTTTTTAAAAGAAGAAAAAATAAAATAAAACTAATTGAAACAATTAGGGTTTTCAATGATTTCCATTCATTAGGAATTTCATAAATCATTACGAGTCTAAGGAACTTGAGGATATGTTTGGGAAGTGTACGTGAAATAAAAAAGAAGAGAGGGAGGGGGAGGGTTGTAGGAAGCTTTTCTTTTATGTGCTTGGAAATTTTGATTTACAAAACCTTCCCTTTCTCTCCTCTCCTCCATTTCCCCAACTCTTTCCTTCCACTTCCAAACATACTCTAAGGGCCCGTTTGGTGGACAAGATATGATAAGATAGGATAGACGAGTTGGATAGAAGCATGATAGGATAAGAGCATGATAAGCTCATATCATATCCTATGTTTGATGCACAACAGGATAAAAAGGCGGATAACATTATTTTATCTTATCATACATTTGAAATGGACACATGATGATAGAATATAAAAAATATTGATATGGCAAAATTACCTTATGATAAAATTAAATTTAATCTTAATTTTATGACTTTTTAATAAGCATAAATGAATAAAAAATATTTCAATTTAATAAAAGAAAATAAAATTATTAAAAATAATATCAAAATTATCATAAAAAAGAGGAGAGAGGAGAGAATAGAGAGGTAGTGGAGAGAGAGGAAGGAGAGGGAGGGTGATGGCATGCTGCCTCAAGAAGCAGCTTGAGTTCAAAGGGTTTGAACCAGCAACACTACAGCTGGGGAGCATGATGGCCCAAGCAAGGAGAGTTAATTTTCCTTAAGTCAACATTGACCACATTACTCTTGGTCAACCGACCTACATTTCCATTCTTTTAATTTGTATTTTTATTTCCCTAAATTAGAGTGCCTAGTAGTCATGACCTCTAAACACTAGTTTGATAAGAATTTACTCTTGTTTTAAATTTTATTGTAATTGTTCCTCTTACACTCATTAGGGGCGCTAAATCCATGGGTTTAGTGGCTAAGAGGTTACTTTGCTATTAGGTTTAGGGGTCATGGGTTCAAGTCCCATTACGAGTAGAATTTTATTCTCGTGTATTTTCCTTTCTTGAGTTGGCCACCCCCTCTTCCTATACAAGGGAAGTCTCTCCTTCTTGTAGCTTTTAATCATCATTTTTAATACAAAGCTTAACTTGTTTTCTCTCTTGTGAGTTGAGAGGCTTGATGGTTTTTACTCAAACGGTAGTGATTCTTATCCCGCTCCACGAGTTGGTGGCGAGTGTGCACCCTGCTGAAGGGGTTCCCTTCATCAGTGGCGCCTAACTCCACCTCTTTTCTATCCATTTTTCCTTTAAATTCTGTCATTTTGCAGCACTTATTTTACTATTTTTTCTGCAGGAAATTCGAAGTTTAATTGCTCTCTAACTACTCTCTTTGCTCAATTCTAGATCCACAACCTTCTTACTATCAATTGGTCATCAAAGCTTTATTGAATTGGGCAATTTTTGGGCCTATTTGATGCAGTTTGGGCCCAAAATTTGGTTCTTTTTTGCTGCAGTAAATTGTCATTTAATTGTCTAATTCTTCATCTCTTTTGTTTTAATTCGGATTTGGACTGTTTCCCGGGCCCGAGGTGCCTTTTCTGCTGTTCTCAGCATTGTCTGTTTGCTTGCAATTGTGTGATTAGAGGGGTTGTTGGTATGCGCATAATCCACCCCATTAGGTGTTTGATAAAATGTCTATTCTAATCACTCATTTCTTGTTCTTGAGTGGTTCTTGAAAATTAACTGTTTGTTTGTGGTGGATTGTGGTAAGTGGGAGCATTGTTGCTTCCACTTTCCAAAGATCGTTCACCTACATTTTCTCCGAGTCTAATTAATTCTTGTTCATCCCCATATAATTGTTCATCCATATTATTCATCTCTTTATTACTCCGCTTTTAATTTCAGTCACTCTCATCCTTTTAATTTCTGCTTCCCCTTTACGTTTTTGTCGTTTAAATTTCTGTCCACCTCATCCTTTTAATTTCTGCTCTCCCCCTCTACTTTCTGCCATTTAACTTTCTATCATCCCCATCCTTTAAATTTCAGTTCATCCTCCCATTTAATTTTGCGCAATTTTTATCTCTTTATTTTACCATTTTATGCGCATTATTTGACATTGTTCTAATCATTTTTTTTTCTTCTGTTTTGTTTATTGTTATTGAATTCTGATTGCAAATCTGAATTTCTCACTAGCACAAAATTAGGATACGCTTGTTTGATTATGCAAAACGCATAATTCTAGGATGGGTTTTAGCTCATAAGAGTGGTAAAAATTCACCAATTTCCTTGTTGAATTTTTGTCAATTTTCTCTGTTTGATCCATAAAACTTAATCCAACACATTTGTTTGATGTTTGCAAAATTTTATGTAATCAAAGGAAAATACTAAGCATTTTTTTGTCTAATTTTTTATTCAAGTTGCCATTCCGTTTTTCAAATCAGTTTTTAGAAAACAATCAACTATTACTAGTTTTGGTACAACTTTTTAGTCCTGTTTTTAGGCAAGATACACATAATTTTTCTTTTAGAATATGGATTATTATTTTTTGCAATTTTTTGCAACTTTCTGTAATCCTTGTGTTGGGGCAAAAGGCAAAAGAAAAAGTACAAAAGAAATAAAGAAAAAAAATATTAAAAAAATATTTAGCGAAAAATATCAAAAAAAAGGTTCAGAAGAAAAGAAAAAGAAATACATAAGTCAAAAAAATATATTTGAAGAAAAGATAAAACCTCCAAGTTAAAAAAATTAAGAAAGTGCCCAACAATTCAGCTCCCTTTCTACTGTAATTATTCAATTTGCTTGTATCCGTTTCAATTTGAGTTGTAATAGTTTTTTTAAAAAAAAAATTGGCAACTTACCTCGTGAATCAAAAAACCAAAACCAAAAACAATTCTCTTTGCGATTTTCTTGTGTGTTTTGTCTTGTTTGAATTTCATTCTTGTGTATAAGCATTTTTCATACTCTTTTATTGTTTGTCAAATCCACTCTAGTTTTGTCTTTGTAGTTTTCGTTTTTAGGCAATTCTAAATAGCCTTAGGTGTCGTTCGTTCCAATTCGTTCGTGATTGGGTAATGAAATAACATTGGTTTTCATAAGAACTAATCAATCCTAAACCAAGTTGAAGAGGCAAGAGTGAACATGACAGCACTTCCCTTCCCGGATCTAGAATTGGAGCCAGGTGTAACATCCTAATTTCTGAATTTAAGAATAATGCCCGTTGGAGGCACCATTCCGAATTTCCAAAATTATCTCGCTACTTTATCGATATCGTCAAACAATTTCATACAATTACTTAGGCAATTCCAACGCTCAAAATTTGATAAAAACTTACAACATATATCCTAAAATAAAACTTACAACACCCTTACCGGAAATTCCAGCAGAGTCTCCCCTGAAAACAGAGTTTTTCCCAAATACTCATCATCCTGAAAACCAGAAGACATTACCAATACAGTTGATAATTAAACAATAAAAAATGGAAATTCCTTCCTAAGCCTCCATGGCTAAACTACAATTCTAACTCTATTACATGAATAAGCATTTGAATAGCAATTCCAATCCTTAGTACTCCAACATGATTACATTACCACCAAAACACTACTCATAGGATATCACTAGCTATAAGACCGAAGGTGTGCCAACAAAGGCTAAATACAAAAGATAACAAAATTCCACAAGAATCTTCAACTACGAGTCCTTCATTTGTCTTGTTGAGTGACCCTGCACAACTAAATAAGTCCACATATCGTGTGGTGAGAATAAATCTCAGTGAGCTAGCTGTGCATGAGTGCATGTGTTCAAACAACCAATTAGCACAGAAATAACACATGCAAGCACAATGATTAATTTAAAACATCCAATTCAAATATCAACTACATTTTCGTTTCGTTTAACCTTTGGTGTATTACCCAACACCTGTGGGTTCTTATCACTTTCACCTTCTGCCGGGAATTGAGCTCAAAACCGTACAAGAGACGTCTCCCTTGTGCCCACTTAACCTTCTGTTTTAGTTAAGCACAAACACACATTCATCAATTCAAATTCTTAATTCTTTTAGGCATAAAGCCCCCTTTTTGGACCGAAGTCCCCTCTTTGGACCGAGGTCCCCTTTTTCATAGTTGACAATTCAATACACATTCATAGAAAGAATTGAAATATAACTTGTCATAAAAATTTGATCCTTTTCCTCAAAACATATTTCAATAATTCATTCATATATAAAATCATAATGTTTCATTTCTTTTCTTCAATACACATTTCAATAATTCATATACATTTTATCAAATCATCAAAATACTTCAACGCATATCATTACCTACTCACAAAGACACTTTCACATAAACAATTTCCTCCTAACCCTAAGTCTTCAAATCCTAGGGTTCAATCATAATAGACAAATTCTACCAAAATCAACCCATTCCACTATTAATCATACTCATGCAATAAATAGAAAGGGGAACAAGGATTTGGGTGCATGCAAGATAACTCAATCCATCAAGAGGGAGAGAATAGAGAAGCCAACTCACCTATAGGAGTGCCCAAGGAGGGATTGAGGGGGAAGGATTTGAGGTGGTAGACCTTGAGGTGGAAGAAAATCTTCTTCTTCGTCCTTAGAATCAAGCCCTAGCTCCCTCTCTCTAGAATCACGCTACAAATCTCTCTCTAGGAAGTAGAAAATGGAGAAAATGAATAAAATGAATAAAAACTCAGTTTTTAGTGTTTTTACAGTAACAGACGCGTCGCTGCGCTTCACCAGCACTCGACGTAGCTAAAGCGCAGCTTTTCCCCAAAACTCTCTGATTTATGCGCTTCAGTTGCGCTCAGCGCAGCTTGGAGCGCAAAAAACAGAGAGGAATTGAGGAAATTCCGCTATTTCTCGACAGCTTTCTCGCTTGAGCAAGAATGTGTCTGTTAAGGGTGCAAACGAGCTCGGAATACTATCGTATAGCATATCAAACTGAAGCCCCGAATCTAGGATTTCTAACCCAAGTGGAATCATCTCAATTGGGCACCTACAACTCTAGATATTTGCAATATAGTGCATGAAGGTCATAGGCTTGAAACCCGAAATTAAGCAACAACCTAGGTTTTTGCCCTTCTTTGATTCCAACTCAAAACTCTCCTTCTCAAACCTAGTTCCTCTCCATGATAACCTTCTTCTAACTTAGTTCTTCTCATCCAAAACCCTTCCCCACTCTAATACTTGATAAATTATTTCCCTTGACCACAAAGCTTATTCTACCACACTTAATGGCGAAGATCTCGGTGTAGCTCTTCTCCTTAACTCTTCCTTTCAACTTAATTCTTCTATACCTAACCTCATTTCTTTACCCTTAACCACTATATTCCCTTTGACTATAAGTGTGATTTCTTCTAGGTTCGACCTACAGTTGATTGGCTTAACTCTTGGTCCCTCTTTTATACTCTTAACCTCCGGTTTCTTAACCTACTTTTAACTTCCCTCACCGCTTGGCTCACCACCTAAGGTTTTATTTTATACTTCCTAGGTCTCAAAATATTATTAAAAGGTTAATAATATTTAAGTCTCATAACCCTAAGTTTAATAAATAACAAAATTGGTTAACATCATTATGAGAAAGAACAGTTTCTGCTGAAGGTAGTTTTCCGTGTTTCAGAAGGTATCTGATGAAGAAACCCTCTGATGTGGTACAACCCTCTAAAGTGATGAAACCTACTAAAATAGAGGAACTTGCTGAGAGATCAAGACTTACTAGAGTCAGAGAACCTCCTGAAGTTGTGAGACGTCGTACTGAGCCTGTACTTTTTGAAAAAGAACTTCTCTGCTTATTCTCCTTGAAGACTCAAGTCAATTGTAGCTGTCTCAGTTGCTTGTACTTCTCATTCTTCTGGAAATTCAAAACACTTGCTTTTTCGCATGTTTTAAATTTCTCTCACCAAAAAGGCAATGTCTGTTGTGAAGTACAATTTGCACAGAAAAAGTGAAGTCTGTGCTGCTGACTCTATTCCCTGCTACTGCAAGGGTTCTAGGCTATGTGTCTCAACGGGAGCATTTGCATTAAATGCTATCTCACAATGGAAATCCAATGGAGCACAACAGACTGGAGTTTCCCATTCTATAAATACAAGTCTCCATGCAGAAACAAGAAGTAGAAGAAGCAGAACAAAGAAAACGAACTTGCTGAAACGCTGCTAAAATCTATATTCATCTGTTTCATTGATTCTATATGTACAACAACTTCATATCGTGATGTTCTACTCAGTTATTTGTACATCTTACCCAGTTTAAGCTCTAAACTTGTGTAGTTTGAGAGTTTAAGCCTTATCCTTCAAACAGTATTTTGTTTTAGCCTGAAGAGGCTGGGGTCATATAATACTTGTATCAGATTTGATTAGTGGAAAATCCAGTGGTGTGTTTACCCTGGGACTGGACGTAGCTCACTATGTTAGTGGGTGAACCAGGATAAATTGATTGGCTAAGTTTTCTCAACCTTTATCTCTTTATTTTCAGTTTTAACTAAAAAATGAGGGTTCTGAAAAGTGACATCATAAATTTGCGCAGCAAAACAACTCTGTTTTTCACGTAAAACTTTTTCAAAACCATTTTATTGGACCCGTTGAATCATATCAGCAAGTTACTGAAAACTCCTTTCAATTCTCTCATTTTGCTGCAATTATTTTACTATTTTTTCTGCTGGAAATTTGAATTTTAATTGCTCTTTAACTGCTATCTTTGCTCAATTCTAGATCCATAACCTTCCTACTATTAGAGAGGAGAGAGAGGAAGGGAGTGGAGAGAGAGGAGAAAGAGAGAAGACAAGGAGAAGGAGAGGGAGAGACGAGAAAAAGGGGAGAGGAGAGAAAGGAGAGGGAGAGATGAGAGAGGGAAGGGAGGGGAGAGAGGTAGTGGAGAGAGGAGAAAGAGAGGGGAGAGTGAGAGATGAGAGAGAGGGGAGAGGAGAGAGAGAAAGGGGAATGGATAGATAAGCGGGAGAGGAGAGAAAAATAGAGGGGGAGAGAGGAGAAATGAGGAAGAAAAAATTGTATCATATATCTTATCACTCCCTAACCCAGCTCCCCCCTTAGGATAAGAATCACACTATCATATCCTATTGGTGCAACAAACACATGATAAGTGATATGATAGGATAAAGTTTTATCCTGCCTATTTTCCTATTCACCAAACGGACCCTAAAATTTTTTTGGGTTAAATATATTTTTAGTCATTGAAATATAGTCGAGATTTGATTTTAGTCATTGCAATTTAAAACTAGTGGATTTGGTCTCTTAAAAACTGAAAAGACTCATTATCAGTCCTTATCGAAAAAAATCGTAGCTAATCCATAATAAAATCTGTAACAAACATATACAACAATGACTAATTAAACTGGTGTATTTCAATTTTGTGAAAAACCAAAATTACCAATTTTAAATTATAGGTATTAAAACCAAATCTTAACTATATTTTAAGAATAAAAATGCCAACTACAAATTAAACGGGAGCATACAATTCTCAACTGAAAAAAGCCAAACAAAAATTCAAAAACTGAAGAACATATAATTACTCCTATATATCTCCAAAGCAAAACAAGAGAAGATTCAAATTTGGCAAATTGTATTTTTATTCTTAAATTGTACTATAATAATTCTTACATCAGAGAGAGTAAAAGAGAACAATGAAATGTGATAGAATGTAAAAGTGTATTGTACTAATTATATGAATATAAAGCTCTATATACAAATCTTGACCCAGAAGTCAAATAACTCTAGAGAACGTGTAAATCCTAACCAAAAAGCAAAATAAATTATAAGAGAACATACGATATGATCTCAAAATTAAAGCCAAATAAATTGAATATGAAAGGCAAAATACAATTACAATTCCAACATATAAGCACAAACTAAAAAAGAACCCATCCGAGAACTAATTCTTTATTAATATTCTAATATACATGTTCTGGGATATATACAAGGCTACATTTCCGACATAGACAAAGGATCAGCAATCTTAGGATAAAGGACCGACATCAGATTACTACCGATATATGAGTATCAAAGTTGGGAGCAAGTCAAAAGGATATAACTCCGAGGATCAGATCCGAGATATTACTTTGATAAGAATAGGTTTCCTGCCGAGTATATGACTCAGATATGACATGTCGGGAAATACTATATTTCCGTTATAGATATCCGCGCATGAGAACATTCTCGAGAAGGCGCGTAGGCCCGTAATTCACGGAAGCGGTTACATCCGTAACTGAATTTCCCGCCTAAAATCTCTTATAAATAACGAGGATCACAGGCTTTTCAGGTACTCTTTCTCTCAGATTTTACATATACTGTTCTGTTAGAATCCTCACTTACGTTAAGCATCGGAGTCCCTGCAGGTACACCCTGCCCCGCCTTGGATTCACCACTTTCTCCGCCATTAGCCGCCGTCCGCAATCGTTGTGGTCCTGTGTAGACTTTCTGGAAGATCATTGGCGCCGTCTGTGGGAACAACATTTTCGTTCTTCATTTTGTTATTTCATCACTCAGATCTCCAAGCTCTCTCACTCGACTTTCAATCATTAACAATGGTGGCAACTAGGAGCACTCAGTCACAAGCCAGAGGAGAGGGAACTATACCTCTCATGACTTCAACCGCAACACCAACAACGCACTCTTCAACGGCAGCGATGATATCAGCATTAGCCGGAATGCATCCACCACCAGTCGGCGCTGCGCGTACAAGGAACGCTTCAATGACTCAAGGGAACCATGGCTCACCTTCCTCACCATGCAATCAACCATCTCGCGGTGAACTTCTCGATTTCATCCGTCGTCAAGGTGAAATGCTGGAATCATTCGCTCGACACCTTGATACGGTAGAAACCGAACGCCACATGGAAAACGCACACCGCCATATAGCTAATGAGAAGGCGGCTAATGAAAAAGCAGCTAACGAGAAGGCAGCTAGGGGAAGAACGACTTCTGAGCGTCGTGCATCTCACCGTCAGCCTTCACCCCAGGCGGAACAGCAACAACAAGGTCGGGGTCCTTCTCCAGCTCTGACACATCGCTCACCGCGAATATCGTTGCAATCCATACACTACAATTCACCTCCACCACAGAGGACGATCCCGACGAATAATGAGTCGAGACTCATGGCAGATGACGAAGAAGTAATACAGGTCGTCCTACCTTTCTCTGAGCGCATCATGCTGTTTCCTATCAATAAGAGATTTGAAAAGGTTCCAGTCCCAGAATTATATGACGGAACCGGGGACCCCTTGGAACACTTGGATGTCTATGAATCGTCCATGACCATTAGGAACGCGTCGAGCCCGATCATGTGTAGAGTATTTCCACTATCTCTGAAGAAAACCGCCTTGCGATGGTTCCAAACACTCCCACCGAGATCCATAAACACCTAGGCCGACTTGAGAGCCAAGTTTGTTACTAGCTTCATGACTAGTAAAGTTCAGCCGAAAATGGAGGCTTCGCTGAAGCAGATTAGACAAGGGCCTTCAGAATCTCTCTGAGATTACATCAGCCGAAAACGGAGGCTTCGCTGAAGCAGATTAGACAAGTGCAACTAATGTTGGCCAAGGATGGCCTCATTCCTTATTCTCCTTTTTGGATTGACTTGTCCAAGAGGAAACCTAGCAGCATGGAAGAACTGTTGCGACGAGCTGAAGAATATATTAGCCTCGAAGACGAGGAGTTGGTACTCAAAATGAAAGAAACCAATCCTAGCCAGACACAAAAAGACCAGGGGCAGAAAAACAAGGGGACCAAGCAGGGTAATAAAGGTGATAAGGAAGTACTAGGTCGTTACACGTCTTATACGCCTCTGAACCAACCTAAAGGAAAGATTTTGAATGAGATACTTAACGTAGAAATGTATGAGGCTGGAATACGTAAGCCCCGACCTCAAAAAGCCAGACCTGGAACAGATAAATTAAAATATTGTCGATTTCACAAATCCCAAGGGCATGATACAGATCAATGCCTTCATTTGAAGAACGCCATTGAGGAACATATCCGACGTGGTAAGTTGAACAGATTCAAGAAGGACTCTAGAGGCTCATCACGACATGCAAACCCGGATAATCGGAGGGATGAATACAAAAGTGAAGATCGCCGACATGAATCAAGCAGACATGAACACAGCAGGTCTAGGACCAGGTCACCCCGACCTGAGAGATCCAGTTCTCGGAGACCATCCCGAGATCGATCTCCGCCAAGTAGTTCACACAGGGAACAAAGAGAACAATCCCGACAAAGCACACCACCACCGGAAGAACCATCTTCCTCTAAACACACAGTCATATACGTCATTGCCGGCGAATTTGCAGGGGGAGGAGAATCCAGTAATTCAAGGAAAAGACATCTTAAAGAATTAATGTCGGCTTCAACTGCATCTCGGCCTTCACATGGCGGACCAAAGAGGAAACTACCCCCTTTAACTTTCTCTGATGACGACTATGGCAATGTTATTCCAGGACATGATGACCCTATGCTCATTAAGGTCATAATGGCTAATCATGAAGTAAGAAGGGTATTCATTGATCAAGGAAGTTCAACAGACGTATTATTCTTGAAGACATTTCATCTTCTTCACATTCCTCAATCGGATCTTTTGCCGTATAAAGGAGCAGACCTAATTGGCTTCACGGGGGATAAGATTCAACCTGCTGGCTATGTGGAGCTATTGGTGACTTTTGGACAATTACCATTGTCAAAAACGATCAAGGTCCATTTCTTAGTGGTTGACTGTCCAACAACATACAATGCAATCCTCGGGAGGCCCACACTAAACGCCATTGGGGCAATTATTTCAACCAACCATCTGATGATGAAATTCTGGAGTGACGAGGGCGAGGTTATCAGCATCCATGGTGATCAAGTCATGGCACGATCCTGTTATAAAGAATCCTTGAAGATTTCGAAGCCGGACAAATCCATCATACAAGAAGATAAAGTTGAGAAATATCCATCATCCCCCGAGGTTTTGTTAACGGATTTGGACGTGAGAGAAGATTTCATCGAAACAAGACCTATCTCGGATGGGGAACTCAGATCACTCCAATCGGCACAACCCCAGAACAAGCAGTACAAGTCGGTTGTGACCTGTCCCCAGAAGTTGAGGAAGAGTTATGTACACTCATTCGCCAGAATGCAGATCTATTTGCATGGATTGCAGCTGACATGCCAGGCTTAGACCCCGATGTCATTTTATCGCCTCTCAGTAGACCCAATAGTCAAGCTAGTGGAACAAAGACGGCGAAAAATGTCGGCAAATAGAGCGGATGCGGCAAAGCAGCAAGTGTCGGAGCTCTTAGATGCCGGATTCATACGTGAAGTTAAATACACAACATGGCTATCTAATGTAGTTTTAGTTAAAAAGTCGAACGAAAAGTGGCGAATGTGTGTAGATTACACTAATCTGAATAAAGCATGTTCTAAAGATTCTTACCCTCTGCCTAACATCGATCGACTGGTCGATAAATCATCTGGCTATCAACTCTTATCATTCATGGATGCATATTCTGGATATAATCAGATCCCGATGTACCCTCCTAATCAAGAGAAAACAACGTTCATGACTGAAGGAGTGAATTATTGCTATCGGATGATGTCATTCGGGTTGAAAAATGTCGGAGCAACGTACCAAAGGATGATGAACACAGTGTTCCGAGATCAAATCGGGCGAGTAGTCAGATGAAAATCACGTTCGAGACCTCGGGGAAGTTTTTGGACAACTCTGTCGTTACAATATGCGTCTAAATCCGAAGAAGTGTACCTTCGGTGTCCGGGCGGGAAAGTTTCTCAGGTTCATGCTCACAGAACGTGGCGTAGAAGCTAATCCTGACAAATGTCGAGCAGTACTTGACATGAAGAGCCCGACATTAGTAAAAGAAGTCCAACAGTTAACAGAAAGGCTTGCAGCCTTAACAAGATTTATCTCGAGATCGGCATCTCGAGCGCTTCCCTTCTTTCGCCTTTTGAAAAACGGAAAGTCTTTTGTCTGGGACGAGGAATGTGAAGAAGCTTTTCAGCAAATGAAGATGTACTGACTTCACCTCCCGTATTGTCAAAGCCAGCCCCAGGTGAAAACTTATACTTATATCTGTCAGTTGCGGATGAAGCCATTGCCGCGGTATTAATCCGAGAAGTTGAAGGCTCCCAACTCCCAGTTTTCTTTGTTAGCAAAGCATTGCAAGGACCTGAACTTGTAGAAACACAGGGAAACACTAGAAGGGGGTTGAATAGTGTTTCTTAATATTTTTGAAAGCTTTTTTCAAAACAACAAGTATAAAACTGTTTCAGACAGGTTTTTGAGGGCTGTCTGAAGTTTTTTTAGACAGCTTCTGAAAAATGTATTTTAAAAGGTTTCTTAGCTTTTAAAATATTTAGAATTGCTTTTCAACACACTTAAATTAGTATAAACGAATCGACAAGAGTTAAGGGATAGAAAACTTAGCCAAGGAATTTATCCTGGTTCACTCACTACCACTGTGAGCTACGTCCAGTCCCAATGCCAACTAGCACTTGGATTTTCTCTTAATATTTTACAAAGATTACAAGTATTCTTTTACAGTCAAGCCTCTTTAGGCTCTACAACCAAGTATTCTTTACAGCCAAGCCTCTCCAGGCTCTACAAACAAGTATTCTTTAGACAACAAGCCTCTCCAGGCTCAACAAACAAGTATTCTTTAGACAACAAGCCTCTCCAGGCTCAAGAACAGTTTTACAAAGAAAGATAAGTTTAAGCTTTTAAACTAAACCAGTTTTTAAGCTCAAACAAATACAATGTACAAAGATAACTGAGGTATGCTCAGGATATACAAATGTGTGTACAAAGAATATTACCAGAGAGTTTTTACAGAGTAAAAACTAGTAGCGATTTGTTTCTCTTTTAATATGAAATCCTTCTCTTTTTCGTGATGGTCTTCATGAGGGGTATTTATACCCAGACTTTAGTCCGTTGAAAAACCACCGTTTAAAGATAGCATTAAATGTTATTTAATCCGTTGTGAGACATGCTTCTGAGAGTCCTGACCTTTCTGACACAGAACAAGGTTGCATCTGCCAAAAAGCTGCTTCAAATGTTGTTGCAGAGGCTGCGTTGCAAGAATTTCCTCAGTGGTGTATGAATTTCAAAAACACCAGGAAAGACCTCTGTGTTCCTTGCCATAAATATGCTTGAAAGGGTACGTGCAGCAGAGACTCAGAAAACGTCTTCACAAAGCTTCAGCAAAGGTGCCACGTCATTATTGAGACTTTAGACAGCTTCAACACTTCAGATGGGTTGGGCACTTCAGACGACCTCAACACTTCAAACGGGTTGAACCTTCAGAAGGCTTGATCCCTCAGATAGGTTGAAATACTTCAAAGTCTTTTTGTAGGATCATGGTGGCTTGCTGAAATCATAGATAAATCATTAAAAACATATGTGTATCTATGATAAATTATTTTAACCCAAATTTGTTAGTCATTAAAACTTGGGAATTATATTGTCTTGAAACATCATAATTTACTTATGATATTTTTGAGACTCAACAGAACTTAGATACCCTAAAGTTGAAAAGATTGCACTGACACTGATCATGGCAGCTCACCGACTTCGCCAATATTTTCAAGCACATCAAATTATAGTAAGGACTAACCAACCCATTAGGCAAGTCTACACCATCCTGACCTAGCTGGAAGAATGGTATCTTGGGTCGTAGAGTTGTCTGAGTTCGGAATAACATATGAACCTCGGCAAGCAATCAAGGCACAAGGCTTATCAGACTTCATTGCAGAATTAACCTCGGCACAATGTGTTTCTGACGACTGCTGGGAAATACATGTCGATGGATCTTCAAATCGTAAAGGAAGTGGAGCCGGCATACTCTTAGAAAATGCACAAGGGGTGATTCTAGAGCATTCACTGAGTCTCTCATTTCCAACTTCGAACAATCAAGCTGAATATGAAGCCGTGATAGCTGGATTGCGGATGGCATCTGAAATTGGAGCAAGACGTGTCCGTGTTCACAGCGATTCCCAATTGGTTGTGTCCCAAGTCAATGGGGATTACCAGCTCAAAGACCCTCTACTTGAAAAATATTTGCAGGTAGTTAAAAATTTGTCCAGCAGTTTCATTGAGTTTGAGATTAACCACATTCCGAGAGAAAGAAACTCCAGATCCGACGTACTTTCTAAACTTGCAAGTACGAGAACATCCGGAAATAATAAGTCTGTGATCCAAGAAATTATCTCAACACCTACGGTTCTGATGGCAATTGATGACGAAGGATGCTGGCACACAGATATCCGGAATTATTTACAGGATGGTATCTTGCCCAACAAAGTCGAAGATGCAAGACGGATCCGGAGACAAGCTGCCAGATATTGCTTTGTTGACAGAGTCCTTTACAGGAGGGGTTTGGCACAACCTTTAATGAAGTGCATCTCGGGGAATCTGGTCGAATATGTCATGGCCGAAGTTCATGAAGGTGTTTGTGGGCATCATCTCGGAGGACATTCTCTGTCTAGGAAAATCCTGAGGGCCGGATATTATTGGCCAACAATGGAAGCCGATTGTTTGAAGTATGTTAAGAAATGTGAGTCATGCCAAAAACAGGCTGATATCCACAGGGCACCTGCTGAACATTTATGGTCAATTTCAGCTCCCTGGCCTTTCTCCTGGTGGGGAATCGACATTCTCGGCCCCTTTCCAGTTGCTCCAGGGCAGCTTATATATTTGGCAGTAGCGGTTGATTATTTTACCAAGTGGATTGAAGCACAACCACTAGCCAAGATCACAACAAAGAATCTTTCAAAGTTTGTCTATCGATTCATCATCTGCAGATTTGGAATTCCCAATACTATGGTGTCTGATAACGGGACTCAATTCACTGATAAAGGATTTTGAGGAATGATGTCGGATTTTCACATAAATCATAGATTTTCTTCGGTAGAGCATCCACAAACTAAAGGACAGGCGGAAGCAGCTAATAAAGTGATACTCAAAGGGTTAAAGAAGCGACTTGAATCCGCGAAAGAACTCTGGGCCGAACAGCTACCCAATGTGCTCTGGGCTTATCACACAACACCCCATTCAACCACCGGAGAAACGCCTTTCAGACTAGCGTATAGGGTAGACGCTGTAATCCTTGTTGAAGTCGGAGAACAAAGTTTTTCGGCTTCGTGCATATGACCCAGAATTTAACGAAGGTAGAATGAGAGAAGAGTTGTACCTGATAGAAGAAATCCGAGAAAAGCATCAATTCGAGAAGCGGCGATTAAGTTACAATCGGCTAGACGCCGAGGTAAAGTTGTTGTTCCTCGATCTTTCGAAGTCGGAGATTTGGTCTTGAGAAGAGCCGATGTCGGTAATAAAAATGCATCCCAAGGAAAATTGGCGGAAAACTGGGGAGGTCCATATCGGGTTACCTCCAAAACTGGAACGGGTGCATATCAATTAGAAACATTATCCGGTATAGCAATACCTCGAACCTGGAATGCGGATAAACTCCGCAGATACTTTAGTTGATCATTGCAACACACTGCTTTGATTTAACTGATTGATCTCAGATAAATGAATTTGATGTTTAGCCAACGACAATCTCTAATTTATTTTCAGACATCGTCAAATTGTTTTTAATGCGTCGAGGATATGCTCCTCGAGCATCTCAGGCTTAGCCCCTCGACTCGTCAGACTGTTTTTAATGCGTCGAGGATACGCTCCTCGAGCATCTCGGGCTCAGCCCCTCTACACGGATAATTTTAATTCGTCGAGGACATGCTCCTCGAACATCTCGGGTTTACCCCCCTCGATAAATCGGATAAACATAAAGCTTCAAGGACACGCTCCTCAATTATTTCGATTTCATATCAAGACGTATAAACTAGAAATTCTCATAAATAATACCCAAAGTTAAAACAAAGTTAGACAATGTTCAACAAAACATTAAAGTACAGGAATAACCGGCATCCCAGCTCTCTATTCTTCAATCGCCATCATTATCCGCTACTCAGCTTCTTCTTCCCCATCTCCATGAAGTTCTAGGGTTGATCGCTCGTTGTCGCCAGGAACAGCTTCTACGTTACCATCAGGAAGCACGTTGTACCACTTGCCATTTTCAACGGTGCATATGGTAGACATACCTCGAGTGTTCAGTTCGACTGAGGGATTCAAGAATTTCACTTGTTTGATAGCTTCATAGAAGTATAAGGCAGATGCATCTATCCATAACTTCTCGGCTTGCTCCTTGGCGGAAGTTTCCTCGGCCAACTTATCTTCCAATTCCTTCACCCTTTCCTTCAGATTATCAGTTTCAGCTTGAGCAAGTCTCGCCGCTTCAGACGTCGACTTGACCTCCTCTTGAATCGACTTAAGCTCAGTTGAAACCGACTCAGCTTTCTTCACGGCTTCATCCTTCACCGCAGTAAGAGATTTGACTTGCTCAACCAAAGCAAGATTGCCTTTATATAACTTATCTTTTTCCGACGTCAGAAGTTGAACTTTGGAAATTGCCTCCTGCATCTTCAGCTCATCAACCTCCAACTTTGCAGTAACCTTCTGCAATTCATCTTTCAGAGGTAGAAGAGCGTTGAGATCATGGACCGATCCAGCAAAATATTGCGACATCATCGCAAATCTCATCGCCCAGCTGGTAGCATGATTCATGAAATCGGAGATCTCTATATCCGACTTATCCTTAAAAAGAGTTTCGGCTTGAATAGCCAAGTACCTCTGAACCTCTTCTTTGGTCATGTTCAATGTCGGTATAGTACCACCGCTTGACCCTTCAACATGCGCCTTTCCTTTACCATGTGGAGTAAGACGAGAAGAGGAAGATCCTTTGGATTGATTCTCAGACGGAGTTGCTTCCGAAGGTTTGAAGAAAAGGGTATCACCAATCTTAGGTCCCGTGGTGGTCAGCCGTGGTCGTTTTACCCTACCTTGATCAGCAACTTGAACAAGGTTGACACCAGCTACCTCTTCTTTCTTGGCCTCCAAAGCCTGTTTCTTCAACAGTTTTTCGGTGAGTTTAGCTCTCTGCTTGGCTGCCATTTTCTCTGCAAAATAAACAAAAGTCAAAATATAAACAAATATTCCCATACAATATTTGGTTAAGGTAATTACCTAGAGATTGTCGAGTTGCTTCTCCGTCCTCAGCAATAACTTCTTGGCTCGACAAATGCCCAAAGTCCCTAACAAACTTCTTAATGATGTCGACTGCTCGTTTCTCATCTTAGGATAACTCCTTATACTCAACAACATACTCTTTAGATATCCTTTGGAAATGGATATCACTCCAGTAGGGATATATCATCGCCCGACCATCTTTTCCGAGGATATTTTGGCGAGCCTCATTCATCGGTTTGCAGAAAACAAACTTGTCCTTAAAATTCTTGTAAGATTCCTGGCAAAGCTCAAAGATCTTACCGCCAACACCAGCGCGAAGAGATAACCAAAAATATCGGTTTGGCCAATCTTTTTGTACTAGTGGCCGGAAGAAATGGAAAAAGATGTTGGAATTAAGTTTGAGCTTCAACACGTGACACAAGATCATGAAACTCCTAATGAAAGTCCGACTATTGGGGTGTAGTTGCGAGGGGGCAACCTCCAAATGATGAAGAGCTTCTAACTCGAACCAATGAAAACGTAACCAAAAACCGAGGTCATCAAGGACGATTTTGTACATCGGGATGAATAAATTCTCACCCAAGTCGCCCTGGGAACATATCCGATCATCTTCTCCGGGAACCACCAAACTCCAATTCTTCTCGTTGCCCGGTTCCACCCATTCAACATCCTGGAGTCGTAACTCTAGAGCCTCTAAGGAGCTATATATGCTGGAAGTCCCAAGTGCTTCTGTGTCTACCCATGTCAGATTCGACAATGCTAGCGGTACTGGATAATTCACGGCAGGGGAGGTATAAATCTTCCGCTTTCCCATCTCGGACCTATCCAAAAGTCCTAAGTTAAAATTAATGCATTGAGATGATGAATCAATTACGAGATCAACAAGGTTAATCCCGGACGATTCCGCGGAAAAACACCCCGGATAACCCCGTCTCTTAAGAATATGAGCAGTTCCTTCAACTGACTCACGGTAAATGATGGAGTTAGAAACTCCTGGAATTCGTCTTCGCTTATGAACAAGATCAGGGATACTAGGATCCTCAAGTTCATCTGATATGGTAATACATTGACGTTTCCTTTCTATACTAAGAGCTTTAGACCTAGCCCTAGTCATCACCATATTCTAAATTACAGAAAAGAAACGGCAGAAGGTTACCTGGAATAATTCTTCGCGAGAGATCTTTAAATTCTTCGTAAAGTTCTGCAATCCAAAAGTTCATGCAAGTTAGACCCCAAATCAGAGAAGCGAGAAAAAGAGGGCACAACAAAACGGAAGCTTGACGAAAACGGAGTAGAGACCCTCCAAGACCTACGAGAAACTTCGTGAAATTGAGAAATGAAACGGTTCTTCATGCTAACAGTTAATATACCTCCAACCAACGGTCCAGATCTTAACAGCTAAGAAGCCCATGGGCCCAAATGCGTAAGATCTTGACACATGTCACGTTAATTTTAAATTCTTTATATAAATTGAAAATTAGGAAAATCAAGCGACGTGACCTCGGAGACACCATGGATTTTAAGCGGGAAGTCCCAAAATTCGAATATCATCTCGGTAAGCCTTCACTAAAGTCAGACGCTTCAAGTCGAATAATTCATTAAGATTTAATCGACTTAGGGTGCAACTGTTCTCGGATAGATACAAGGCTACATTTCCGACATAGACAAAGGATCAACAATCTTAGGATAAAGGACCGACATCAGATTACTACCGATATATGAATATCAAAGTTGGGAGCAAGTCAAAAGGATATAACTCCGAGGATCAGATCCGAGATATTACTTCGATAAGAATAGGTTTCCTGCCGAGTATATGACTCCGATATGACATGTCGGGAAATACTATATTTCCATGATAGATATCCGCGCATGAGAACATTCTCGAGAAGGCGCGTAGGCCCGTAATTCACGGAAGCGGTTACATCCGTAACTGAATTTCCCGCCTAAAATCTCTTATAAATAACGAGGATCACAGGCTTTTCAGGTACGCTTTCTCTCAGATTTTACATATACTGTTCTGTTAGAATCCTCACTTACGTTAAGCATCGGAGTCCCTGCAGGTACACCCTGCCCCTCCGTGGATTCACCACTTTCTCCGCCGTCAGCCGCCGTCCGACATCGTTGTGGTCCTGTGTAGACTTTCTGGAAGATCAATACATGAACACTAAGGGCCTGTTTGGTGCACAGGATAAGAGATGAGATATGATAATTTTATCCTATCCCGTCACTTATCATGTGTTTGTTGCACCAATATGATATGATAACTTTATCCTGTTGCTTAGGGGTGGGCAACTTTCACCGACCCGACCCAAAACCGAAAAGCCCGAAAGTAAATTTGCATGAATGGGCGGGTTCGGGCGGTTTACGGGTACAACGCGTCCAAAAAAACGGTTTTAATTGGGTTGTAATGGTCGGGCTCGGTTTCAAAAATAATAAACCGTTGGTGACCGGCCCGACCGACCATGACTAAATTAAATCGACACTTCATATACAGGCCCAGCCCAGATTACTCTTAGACTAAGCCTCTTACTAAAGTTTGGAGAGTGGAAACCCTAAAGCAGTAGAGCTAATACCATATGTCTCGGACTCTCCCTCTCACACTACTAAAATCTCAATCTCTCTGAGTCTCACTGCCACTGCCTTCTGGAACCCTAGCGTGCCGCTGCGTCCATTATCATTATCGTCCAGCGCAGTTGCGTCGAGCGTCGTTGCGTCTAGCGCGCCGCTGTGAACGTCGTCATCTTGAAGCTTCTGTTCAAGCTTCAAGGTTCTGTTTCTGTTCGTCACCTCCGGTCCGCTTCTGTTTTCTGTCCAAGCTCCCCTCGTTCGAAGCTTCTGTTCGTGTTCGACGTCTCCGGTCTGCTTCGTTCGCAGAAGGTTTGTGATTACTTTATCTTAGGGTTTTTTGTAAATAATTTTTTTATTAATATAAATCCATTTTTTTTCGTGGTAGGTTGTTGATTGAAGGAGGGCGAATCAAATTTATTAAGATCTGGGAAGGAGGTCGAATGGATCCTTGTGGAGGACAGCCAAGACAAGGTACACATTTCAGCCTTTTTCTTTGCCTAATAGCAAAATGCTCCTATTTGTTAGTGTTTGTGACTGTTTCCCACATTTTGTGAATGACCAATGTTGACATGATGCTTTAAAGGATGAGGACATTGTTATTTCGCACCTGAGTTTTTTTTTCTGCTGTTTGTTGTGTCTGTTATAAAGCGTGTTATATTGTCTTATTTAGTTGTAATGATCTGGTCGTTGAGCTTTGCCTTACAGACACGGTATAGTTTAGAAGGTTACAATTTTGGTTTCAATTTAGTTGTCTAGATCGGGATGTTGCAGCAAGAGTTTTATTTCCATGTTTAGATTTGACACTTTGGAGTTATGTGGTATCACTATCAAGTTGTTTTCTTTGCTTTGCTTCTGGTCAGATTTCTAATTTTCATGTGTTGAATATTTATTATTTTGGATTATACTAATTGCTGGAGCCAGCAAGTTTTGAATTAAAAATATCATGAGCTCAAATTAAGTGGAGATGCCACTTGTATATGGTTGATCTATTTGAGGAATAGTCTCCTATAGTTTTTTATAATTGCTAACTTTATAGCCATTTCATTCATTTCTCTTACACTATTTTCATGGAAAGAAAATGGGATAAAAAAAGAAAAAGAAAATAAAGATAAGAAATAATGGTATATTATGAAATGATATAACATATAATCTTACGCAAGCTATCAAAGCTCTCTTTATTAATTCATTCATAGTGAATTGTTAATAAAAACACATTTTAACAATAATATTTAAATACTCTATTATATTTAATTTAAAATGAAGAAATTAAGGAAGGTAAAGCTCACTTTTAATTGAACAACTTATATTATGTACGTACGAAATGAAAAATATTTATTCCCTATATATTAAATTTCATTTCTTAATCTTGATTTTCACGATTTGGAATCTGAGTTTTTTCTTTTTGTCGTCTGTTGTATCTGTTATAAAGGCTTAGATTTTTATATTGTTTGATTTAGCTATAATCTGGTTGCTGAGCTTTGTAAGTTATTGATTGCTTTTTTTAATCGAATCATATATACTTGTTTGTGACATTTTTTTGAATGATTAAGAGAGACGTGTTATTTTTTGACATAACAAATGTAATTAGGTTATTAATCCCCCTTCTTTAAAATTACCAAGCCGAGGAATATAAATTTGCAAGTGGTCAATAACTAATTTATTCTTTTATTCCTCAAAACTATCAAGCCAAAGGATAGTAGTCCCCTTTTAATTAAAAACTGTCAAACCAAACCTGTTCCGATTTCCTTTTGTCAACTCTTCTCATCTCTCTTCTTCACCTAATACCTGAAGAATTGTTGATATGGTAGGCAAACGTTTGTTGACTAAGACTTCTTCATCCTTACAGTAATGGAGCAGTCTAGACACAACTTGCCTTCCACTTTAACAACTCAAACACCAACACTAACTCAGAATGAAGGGGCTATGAATCCCACCAATTCTGCACAAGTAGCAGGAAGCGGTGTTGGAACTCAGCCCATTCAACAGCCAGCAGCTAATGTTGAAGCTGCAAGAGTTGACCCTAATCTACCACCTCTTCCAATAAATACCAAGAAGAGGAAGCCAAATACCAGTGGTCCCCGTAAAACTTCGGTTGCGTAGGAACACTTCATAAAGTTGCCCGAAAATGAAGCTAAAGATCCCACTGCAGCTTGTAAGTATTGTAATAAAAAATATCTGTGTGATACTAAGCAACATGGGACTTCCAATTTGCTTGCACATTTAAAAATTTGCCCCAAATATCCCTCTGCCATCACAAATGACCCAAAGCAGTCTATCTTGACTTTTCCGAGAGGAGAGGGGGGTAAGATAGTTGCTGCAAGCCAAAGGTTTAATGTGGAAGCTTGTAGAAAAGCCTTGGCTATGTTTGTCACTATAGATGAACAACCATTCAAGGTTGCTGAAGGGGAAGGGTTTAAATATCTCTGTAAACAGCTGCAGCCCCAATTCACTATCCCTTCACGATACACAGTAGCTAAGGACTGTTTTAAATTATATCTTGATGAGAAAGTGAGGTTGAAAGCATTGTTTAAATTTGATTGCTGTAGGGTTGCTTTAACCACAGACTGTTGGACTTCCATTCAAAACCTTAGTTATTTGACACTCACAGCACATTTTATAGATAATGATTGGAAATATCAAAAAAGGATCATTAGCTTCTCGACTGTTGCTAATCATAGGGGTGAGACAATAGGTAAGAAAGTTGATGAGGTCCTAAAGGAGTGGGGAATTAAAAATGTGTCCACAATTACAGTAGATAACGCTTCATCCAATGATGTAGCCGTGGCTTATTTGAAAAAGAGATTGAGAATTATGAATGGGGTAGTGTTAGATGGGGAGTTTCTCCACATGAGGTGTTGTGCCCACATATTGAACCTTGTTGTTAATGATGGATTGAAAGATATGAACACATCCATCACAAGCATACGTAATGCTGTTAGATTTGTAAGGTCTTCTCCCCAAAGGTTGGCTAAGTTCAAAGAGTGCATAGAATTTTCTAGAGTAAAATGTAAAAAACTAGTCTGTCTTGATGTACCAACTAGGTGGAATTCAACATACTTGATGCTAGATGCTGCTGAAAAATATCAACTGGCTTTTGAGAAACTTGTGGATGTGGAAGACACATATGTAGACTTCTTTGGGGCTAATGGCCCACCCACTAGAGAGGATTGGGAGAATGCTCGGGCTTTTGTAAAGTTTCTTAAAATTTTTTATGATGCCACTAGGGTACTTTCAACATCCGTGCATGTTAGCATCCAATCTGCATTTCCTCAATTGGCTACTGTGTATTGTGAGCTTAGGGGGGCAGCCATGAACTTGAATACAATTTATGCCACAATGGGTCTTGAAATGAAGAAAAAATATGACAAGTATTGGGGGAATATTTTGAACATCAACCAGCTTCTTTATTTTGGTGTTATTCTAGACCCTCGGTATAAGCTTAAATATGTAGAATGGTCTTTTGAAGATATGTATAGAGATCAGCCAGTTTTTGCTAATGACTTGTTCAAGAGTTTGAAGAATAATTTATCAAGAATGTATAACTGGTATAAGACAGCCCTTGACCAACAATCTGGGCAGTCTTCTCAAGATCCAGTAGAGGGTTTTTCTCAAGGAGGAACATCTGTCCTTGCTGAAAATGCATCCTATGTAACAAGGGCAGATGCTTTTAAGCAACACCTGAAAGAACAAAATTCAATAGACCAGAAAAATGAACTTGAGAGGTACTTGACTGAGTCTTGTATAGATGGGGATGATAAATTCGACCTCCTCCTTTGGTGGAAGAATAATTCCTCTAGGTACCCCATATTGTCAGCATTGGCCAAGGATGTTTTGGCTACACCAGTTTCCACAGTTGCGTCAGAAAGTTCATTCAGCACTGGTGGTAGAGTGATAGACACTTTCAGAAGCTCTCTCAACCCTGAAATGGCAGAGGCGCTAATATGTGCTCAGAATTGGTTGAGGCCATCACTATACCATCTGAAAGATTTGAAAATTAATGAAGAGTTTGAGATATCTGAAAAGATTGTAACAGGTTCCTATTTATTAATTTTTGCCTCTGATTTTTTTTTTAATTTTTGTGTCTTTTTATGTAAGTTAAGGAATTTATTTCATGTGTTTATATGTACCCCAGAATTTGGAGCAACGGTGGCTGGTAGAGTGGCTGGTAGTAGCACAACTGGAGGTACAAATGTTGCTGGATGTGGTCCATCTCAGTCACAGCCAATGAATATTGGCTGTGAGTGAGAAAATGTCAACGGTAACTTCTGTCCTTGATAGTCAATTTCTTGTCATCACAGTATTAACTTTGTTTAATCTTTCTTCTAATTTAGAATTTTGTCTTATATTTTCAGTTGTAATACTTTTTTTGGCCTTTTTTGGAGTAACAAGTTATACATGACTTGAAATGTATCTTTGCCGTATAACTTTTTGTTAAGCTGAACCTTTGCTTGTGAGAATGATTGGATCAAGCAGATGAATGATGGGCTGGTCTATACATGTGAGTTATTTGTTCCTTTTAAATTTCGCTTTCAGCAAATGGATACAGTTGTTTTGATGTTTCATATGTTAATATATGTTATATCTTATTCATTAAAGGTATTGATGGATGAATTGAGTTTTGGATAGGAGCATCTTGCAAATCGGCAAACAGCTGCTACTTCATGATGATTTAGTTTCACTGCACTGTGTTGATGCCACTATTCATTCCTGTGCCATGTCTTGAGATATTATAAAGTAATTCTATTCTTTAACATAATTGGTTGTTGGGTGATTATATTAATTCTGACAATGTAGTACATGGTTACAGGTCACCTCTGGCTTCTCTACGTGACTTGGTTTTTGGATCATGAAAATTAAAGCTTGCAGTTCTGCACTGAAGTTCAGGTCCTCTGCTGATATAGTCATGCTTGATTAAAAGTGAAAATTTTTGCTCTTAATTGTTTAGTAACTCTTGGTTATAGTTGCCATTTTTAGAATATCTTAATTATTCTCTTGGACAATTATATATTGTTGTGTGTCTTAACTTGGAATTCCATTATATTAGTTTTCTTACATTTCATTTTTTAACAATTCAGGCAGTCATGAAGTCTTCCTACACTCCTGCCAGCATCTCTGCTTGATTGCCATCATTGTGGAATATGAAATCTGTTATTTTTAATTTGGAACTTCAAATGTTCAGACTTGTTTTAGTGATATACTGTCGGCAAAAGGGTTAATTGTAATTAATTAGTCATGAACATATGGTTATGCTTGTTGCTTTGTTTTTATTTTTTTAAATGTTTGTGTTGTCGAATAGTTTGGAATTTGATTCTCTCATGCTGCTATCTATTTATGGTGGCTGCTTGTGATGCTTCCAGTATTTATTTGGTTGTGTTTGGACAATTTTCCTGGTGGTGTGCAGCTTATTTACGAGAGAAATGTTAGTAAATCTACTTTATTTTAATGCCATGAAAGTTTTTGTTGGACTTTTCTGTCTGGTCCCCTACAGGCACTCAGTCAAATTTAATTTTGGAGTTTTGTGCTCTTATTATGCAATTTTGGAATGTTGGAATCCCTTTTTAATTTAATTCTTTGCATAGGAAAAAAATTGTCCAAGAAATGTTTTTTATTGGTAAAAACTGATTTCAATGCAAGGCCCAACTAGACCGGTAGCAGAAATTGTTGCAGTTAATTTTTTAAATGGCCCAATTTAATTATCTAGCTCTTATTTAAATAAATTGACAATTAAAAAAACCTCTTTTTTTGGTTGAAAAGAATCTCTCTTTTTTGGTAGAAGGAAAAAAAAAGCCTTTTAAAACATTGAAAAGGCCTAAAAAAAAGGCCCAATTTGGGCCCAAATCGTAAGTACCCACCCGTTTGGCCCGACAAACCGCCAACCCGAGAACCGAATTACCCGAAAGAATAAATGGACGGCAGTGGACCAACATTTCAAATGGACGGTTTAGAACGGATTGAGCATTTTGGGCCCGAATCCGTCCATAACCGTCCGAAGCCCAGCCCTACTGTTGCTTATCCTATCCTATCCTTCTAGTGTAATTCTTATCCTGAGGGAGGGCTGGGTTAGGGAGTGATAGGATAGGATAGGATAAGATAAAAAAATTTCTTCCTCATTTATCCTCTCTTTCTCTCTCCTCTCTCCTCCCTCTCTCTCCTCCTTCTCTCTCCGCTCTCGCCCCCTCTTTCCTCTCCTCTCTCTCTTTCCTCTCTCCCCATCTTTCTCTCTCCTCCCTTTCTCTTCTCATTTATCCTCTCTTTCTCTCATCCTCTCTCCCCCTCTTTCTCTCTCCTCTCTCTCCCGTCCTTCTCTCTCCTCTCTCCCCTCTCCCCTCTTTCTACTCTCCTAGTCTCTTTCCTTTCTCTCCCCTCTACTCTCCTCTCTCTTTCCTCTCTCCCCTTCTTCTCTCTCCTCCCTCTCCTCTCCTATCTCTCTCTTTCCTCTTTCTCTCTCTCCTCTCTCTCTCATCTCCTTTCTCCTTTCTGCCTCCCTCCTCCCTCCCTCATCTTTCCTCATCTCATCCTTTCTCTCTCTCTTCCCTCTCTCCTCCCTCTCTCTCTATAATAACCACTTTTTGTGCTAATTTTGATATTAATTTTAATATTTTTAACAATTTTATTTTTTGTAAAATAAATTTAAATATTTTTTAATAAAAAAATTTTTTATTTATCTGTGCTTGCTAAAAAGCAAAAAAATAATTTAAATTTGTAATAAGGGTAATTTTATCATTTTAATATTCTTTATATCCTATCCTACCATAATCTGTCCATCTCAAACGTAGGATATGATAAAATAATCATATCTGTTTTTTTATCCTGGTGTACATCAAACATAGGATAAGATAAGAGCTTATCCTACTTTTATCCTATCATGTCACTATCCAACTCTCATATCCTATCATGTGCACCAAACGGGCCCTAAGTCTAACATAAATAATTATTTTAATTTAAATTTTTTAAATTAAAATGAAAAATACTAATGATATTATTATTAAGGAGAGTGAGTTAATTAAGTTTTCACTAATACCAGTGTGCGGAAAATTTTATTCCCGAAAATACTGAGAATTAAGAGGCACAAACTCAAGCATAAACAACTGAAACCATTTAAAAAAAATAGCGAATCACAAAAATTAAGAGAATAGAAAAAGGACGGAAACCTGAAACACAGAAGAGCTGGCTTAAGCTTGTGCATGGAGAGAGAGAGAGGGCTAGCTTGTTGCTGTATGGTGGGAATTCGCAAACGGTTAGGACATGCTTGTGACTGGTGATGCGCTTGAATGAAGGTTTACCGCGCGCGTGTTGGGCTGTGTGCTAGCTAGATGCATGAAACGTGAGGGACTTGACTACACTTGTATGGTGATTTCAGGGATTGGCTGTGTCATGTGTGTGAGGAAGAGGAAGAGGAGAGATAAGGGAGTTTGGGGCTGCTACTTGCGTTTTGGCATGATATATATGGAGGAAGAAGATTAACTTGTGTTTGGAAAGAGAAATTTGAAATTACTAGAATTCATGTATTAAAATAGTACAAGAAAGAATTCCAAATGATAAATAGGAGGATTTTTATGACAAATAGGGGAATTTCAAATGACAAATATTGAGAGAGAATTTTAATATTTCTCTTTTATGTTCAAACTTTAGATTGTCATTGTCAATTCTCTCATTTTAACAATTCACTCAACATTGTCTATTACAATTTTGAGAATTCTAAAATTTTTCATCGGAACACAAGGTAATTGTTAAATGATGAAGAATTCGACAACTAGGATGATGGAGGTTAGCTAGGTTTTCCATTTGAAAAATGTTAACAATACAACATAGAGATATAAAAAAAAAACATGAGATATGACGATAATATGAACGAGATAAAAAAAAAATTTGGAAATATAAATTATTATATAAATATTTTTTTGTATAAATTAAATTTAATATTTTTTCCATTTTACATTAGATAAGATGGGCTATAAAAGGAAGAGTGAATTAATGAATTGTTTTAATCAATCAATCAAAGTTCTCATCTTATTCAAATATTCCCATATGTGTTCTCTAACGAGTGCTCTAAGGTACTAGTTAAAGATCCATAAACAAATTTTTTTTATTGAAAATTATGGTATTAATTACATCTGTAACATTATTTGTTATACACTCTAATAAAAAAAATTATTTTTAGTCTCTTAACAAGTGCCCTTAGAGTACTCATCATTATTTCCCTTTCCACATATACCATTAACAAGAGAAATTGTTTTTGTACAACAATGCTCTACAACATTGAGAGAGAAAGAAATAAAGGAGAGAGAGTGTGAGATGTGATAAGTGATGTGATGGAAAGAGATAGAGAAAAAAATTATGTTGTATGAATTGTTGTATAATTTGGTTGTATGAATAATAGATCTCCATTAACCATCAACCAACTCATGAAACGATGAGCAACATCATCTATTCCTCAATGGAATGCAACTTATGAGCAAAAATATATATATAAAGATGAGAATTAAAAGAACTATAGAAAGCATAACACAAAAAAAAAAAGAAATATATAAATAAGTAAAATCTTATTCAAATTTCAAACATAACAAATCCATTCTTAAAGTTATTACTTTTTAATATTTTAGGTCTTTGAAAACCCGAATCTTACATTTAAATTACCAGGCTAGGGTCACCGTCCACTTTAATTAGCAACCACTGTTGGGTATGAAGTTACTAATATGGTCCTATATTTGTGAAATTTAAAGACACGTATAGTGATATTGAGTTTTTTTTAACAAGTACAAAAAATATATAGAATGAACCCATAATAAAGTTATTTCTCTCATAATGTTTTCATTAATTATAATATTGATACATAAGATGAATATAACTTAGCTATTAGGCGCTAAATATATCAAGAAAAATAAGTAATTTTTGACAAGTAGAAAAGACACCTGTAATTGGTGTGATTTATTTTTACTTTTACTATTGCTATATATTGATTGGATTGGATAAATTGGTAGTCCTCATCAATTTCCTGATTTGCATGAGCTTTAGATTTGGTCCAGTACTTATTGGCTGTCACCATTCAGGGACTATAAAAGGAATCCAAGCACCAGCAGTAGTAGTCAGACCTTGAGATTTCTAGCATTTGTTCAGGAGTCATTCTTTCAAGTTCACTTTGCCTCCACGAAGCAAAATTATTCCTGTTCTGAGGGTCTGATGCCAAAGGGTAATCCTCTATTTTGTGTACTTGTGATCTCATTCTCATGTAGAGCCTCATTGTTGCAACACAATCATCATAAGGATCCTGTATCCCGGTTTGAATGTCATACCTGCATATTTATATATATACACATGTTCATATCAAAAGAATAAAAGTCTCATTATTTAATTTAATTTGCAAAACATATATGCATGTATGATATATTGGCATCTAGCATCTTTTTTCTCAAAAGAAGAAAACATTGTAAGAGATACTTGCCCAAGATATGCTTGTGTTAAGTACTTGAGTGAGTTGCTCAGCTTGCTTGTTTTCATCAGAGGAGGGTATTTTGCAGTGTCCCTGTTTGACATAAATATTTCATAGTCAATATTTGAAGATGTCAACCTCTATTTGATTAATTTTGATCTGTGCTATCCATCTTTTTGTTATTGACTCTGCTAAGTATAAATGAATGACCTTAAATGAAATTACAATAATTTCTCAACTTAATTATGACCATATTATGATTTGATTTGAGATGTGCATGAGAGAGTGCACACATTTGCTGTTTGCCTAAATGTTCAAATGAATTTACCTTATTTTTTCAGCTCGATATTCTATTTGCAAACATGCAAGGTCATGATCTAAACCATGACCCACAAGAATCCTGGCTTTTCCACCTCTTGGTCGAATAGTCCACATTGGTTCTCCATTGCAAAGGAAGTCTTGAATCCTCCTCTGAACTAGTCTCATTGGCATTGCATCCCTCAAGTGTTCTTGTCTAATGCCTGTTGTCTCATACCTGTAAATGAATGAGTCAGCATAGCCCAGTTCAGAACCCCAAATTCATTAACTCTTTTAGTAAGACCTAATAGGATTAATTGAGCTTATTAACCTACCTATAGTTTGTGACAGGAATTGGTGGCTTCACGTAAGAATGGAAGATGATGTTCTCATGCTCATCAATTAAACAGACTCTTGCACAGAGATCCAGTGAGCCATCACTGCCACCTCCAACCATTTTACAAGCTAGTGCAACTACTTGTGGTCCTCTTCCTCCCACACCAATACTAGTCAAATTATCACGAATACCCATGTTTGAAAAGCGACCAATTATTCCCTATAACAATGTGCAGAAAAAGTTAGCATTGAATATATATTTTTCTTTTGGTTTTAAAATATTGACAGCATATATTTTTTATTTAAAGTGATGACAAGAAAAATACTAGACTAAAGTTTTAGGAGGATATCACAATACACATTAGCAAATTCTTAAAGTTTCAAAGTTAGAAGTGGATACATTTATTCCAGAGAGTTGGCATTTATCTTGGTGGATCCTGCGAGAGGTAGGGCTATCAAAGACTTTCAAGCAAAACTTGCACCCTCTGTTGGCAAAAATATCTCTGCATTCCTGTTTTGGCAATGGACCTGGAAAATCATATTGATAGTTTCACAACAAATTCACAATCAATAATTACTTAATTTGCTTAACATTAATTTATTAAAAGGTAATTAATTAAGTACCTATAAGGTGTTCCCTTAGAGATTCAAATGACCTGCAGTGTTTCCTGCAAATGGCACAGGTTGGTTCATGGACTGAATGATATGAGATTCTCATGTGCTCCACAAGGTGTTCCAGCTTATTGAACTGCCTGAAGCATGCTGCACACTTATTCCTATTGAAATAAAAAAGACATGTTACGTACATCCATGCATTGTGTTAAGATGTGCACATGCACTCTGCTGAATATGTGTGTATATATATGCGTGTGTGTGCTTTGTGAAAAAGAAAGAAAGAAAACCTGCGACTTTCTGCGCTCTCAAATCTGCAATCCATAATTCTTTACAATTCTTATGAAAGACTATGGAAAAGACTTGGACTTGAGGTCAAGGGTAGGAGGAAGATGGTATTTATAGAGAAGGGGTTGAGGTCTGAATTGCTCCAACAACTTGCAAAAATAGACGATTCTTAAAGGCATTGTTCAGTAAGTTTCTGATTCTCTCTCTCTCTCTGCTCTGCTTTTTTGTTTTCTTATCTTTGGCCATGCCTCTTCTTGAAGACATGTTGTGGAGTTTGTAGCCAGCGAATACCATTCTTGCATTCATAATGATCTATATTCAATATTCTTGGGCCCAGTCATGCTGTTTCTTTCTTTGACTTCGGCTTTATCTATGGCAGGCTAGCTTTAATATGCAAAATTAATTTCATTGTTGCAAACCAACCAACCAGTGTTCTTAAATCACACATCCACGCTCATTGTAACAATTCTCTTTTAACAATCAACTTTATCATAATCAAGTTTAGCTACCAGTAAACCAAACAGATCATTAACAGAACACAAGGTTTTATGTGGTGATTAGATACTCCTAGGCCATGCACATGGGAAAAAGTTCAGTTCTAAGATGATGAAAACATCAAATTACATTGAATAATTTTTCTTTTAAAAAGGGCACACTAAAAACAAACGTGGGGAGCTAACCACGTCATGATGTTGATGTTCCCGCGACTTGAACAGGATTACCTGCCGTAAAGAATTCATGTGGTTTAAACCCACTAAAAACATAATATAACCTTCTATTCTAACCAATCCACAATTAGCAATCATTAAATAATTACAAATCACAGGGTTTCTGATCAGTAGAAATTTTATGGCCGAGAAATTACCTGTGATTACTCCAATCACAGTGAGGAAAAGTACACATCAGTGTTGCTAATGATGATTTCATAAGATAGCATCAGTATTATCTCCTTGTATTAACAGCCACATATTACAAAAAATATTGCCCTATGTTGATCTTTTATTATAACTCAATCAGATTCCATTCAAAATTAAGACAACTTCTTTGTTCTTTAGCACCTCTGAGTGATCTCAGTACTGTCATAATTCATATGTTTAGATGAGCTGAGATTTTCACATATGTCAATTAAGTAAATTTATCTTTTATATCCAACACTCAAAACATCTCCAAATTTTACCATACTAACCCTAATTATACCCTAAGAGTAAACTTAAAAATAATGTAACAATTATGCTTTTTCTGTTATATTTAAAATCCTGCATAATTACTGTATGCTTTAGCTAGGTTCGAGTTAAAGCCAACTTAATCCCAGGATGTACCTCCCACACGTCATCTAACCACCCACATACAGAAAGCACGTGGACAAGAAAAACACCTACATATATAATCTTCAAGCATCAATTAATGAGAAGATTATTATTCTTCATATCTCACATATATATCCTGTTCAAAATTTCTATATGAACAAAGAATGTTGAGATCTTGCCTTTGCACCCTTTTTATCTTCTTTTAAATCAATCACAAACTGACGGCTAAATGATACTATCTCCATTTCTATTTAACTGTCAACTTTAACTAAAAACACACATATTAAGTAAATGTAATCAGTTTTCATGGAAATAAATTTTAAATTTTCTATTTTACCATTTTATCTCTATTAGTACTATTGGCTCTCATTAGTTTTTAATAGTGGGTCATTTATTAACATAATGGTAAAAGGGAGAAAAGTGTAATTATTAGTGCATTGGTTTGTAAGTGGACTGTTAAATAAGAACAAATTTTTTTTGAAAATGGACAGTTAAATAGGAACGGAGGTAGTAATAAAGATGAAGAAGAATCATTACATGTGCAAGAGAAAGAATTAAAGAAAGAAGGTGAATATTGTTATAGATAAAAGAAGATGAAGAATTAATGAAGGGAAAGTGGGTATGGGTTTTGTCAAGGTGAGGTTAGCTAGGTTAATGAAAGTCACTTTCGAAGATAAGGTCTTTCTAGCAGTAGATGGGCTTTATCGTATTCGTAAGGCATCAATTTTGTCGTAATAAAGCTTTGTTGTATGCAATAGTGCAAGTTTCCATGCTCAGGGCAGGGTAGGTTGACTTGGAAAACCAGGGAATGTCAGCACTAAGAAGGACCTTCTTATCTTTTTAATTCATGAGATTAAGGACCACTTGCCACACGAGAACGGTATAGTTCCTCATGAATATTCCAGTACCTTCTTTCTCTTCTCACCTTTTCCCCTAGCTTGCTTTTATTTATTTTTTAAGAAAAAAAAAATCAAAATGGCTATGGCTCAATTGACATGATAGCTAGAGATTATGGGAAGAGTTCACAATTTGATACCCACTAAACACATTTCTAAAGAGAGATGAATAGTTGAACATGACAATCTCTGATAATATAAGATATATGTGATTAACAAAAAAAAATAGAAATAAAACAATACAAAGTTTTGTCAAGAAAATAATAGCAAGTGAAAGGTAATGAAATCATTATTCAAACTCTTTTCTATTTCTATAAACAACTACGATTACATCCAATCCCACTGGAGAGTTAACTACATGAAGTAGCCATACAAACCATCGAAGACGTTGTCACCATCTTCAATCCTCGTGAAGCGCTCCTCCTTTCCTACTCTAAATTTAGCTAGAATACATTATAAATTCACTAAATCTGTAACTTCCTAACCTCGTCACCCTTAGGACTGACGCAAGAGGTTTCTATTTATAGATAAGGAAAGACAAAGCAAATTTGGGAAGAGATCTTCTTAAAAACAGCAACTGGGACGTCATCTGCGTGTTCTGCGCTTCAAGCTGCGCTACAACGCAGGCTGTAGTGCAGGTTCCAGAGAGTTGCGCTTCACCTGCGCTATAGCGCGGGGTGAAGCGCAGCTAGCGTCTGCAGCTTCAACTTTCCTCTTTTAATTTGTTGATCTCTCCCCGAGACTGGTTTTCGCTTGTTTGCCTTTCCTTGTTTCCCTTTATTTTCTGATACCTTTGTATTTATTGTGCAATCCTTGTTTATTTGGGAAGCTTGTCTGCAACATCTTTGATTGATTGGCTCTATCTCCTCATTAATGATTCAAATCTTCTTCAAATCATTAATTAATTGTCCTCAATCAATCTCCAATCTTGCATAAATCCTCCTCATTTAATGCCATTTAATTTCTTAATTGAATCTTTGCAAGAATCCTGCAAAAATCAGCAATAAATCTATTAAAATAGCATCAAATTCAAAACTAGGATTAATAAATACAAATTATTAAATATTAAATAAAAATGGATAAATGTGGGGTGAAATTACCATTTTGTCCTTGATAAGTGAAATAAAATATATACTAATTTATCAACTATTTTTCACTTATCACATCCCGCAAATTAGAAGCTTTAATAATTTATTTGGCTAAAAACAGAGATGTATGTGTTAGTAATTAAGGAAAGGAAAGTTGAGGGATTAGGGGTTAAAATCTAGTTATAAAAACCAAGTTTCAGGTTTTAACTTAAGTGAATATAGGGAATTTTGGGTTACTGGTAATCGATTACAGTGGGTTCGTAATCAATTACCAGAGAGCTGAGTTTTTGGTAATCGATTACTAACAGGTTGTAATCGATTACCCGATAGCGGAGTTTTTGGTAATCGATTACCAGGTGTTGTAATCGATTACCAGGAAATCTGGGTTTGTGGTAATCGATTACCAGGAGTTGTAATCGATTACCCGAAGGGTTTCTAGTGTTATTTTGCCGCTGGTAATCGAGTACAATGGGCTTGTAATCGATTACCGTCACTTAAGTATATAAGGTCGGAAGTGAAAAATCAGATTGCATGCTTTTGTTTCTTCTCCCCTTCGACCTAGAGAGAGAGTATTGTAGTGAGAGAAAGCTTGGATTAAGGCTTGGAGGAGGGAATCGAAGCTAGGAAATATCAAGGGAACGTCTCTACTCATCATTCCTCTCTTGAATTTCTAGAATTGGTGAGTATAACTCACACACACACACACTCCCCTTTGATTTTGATTTTCCCCAATGTATGAACCCTAGTCTCTAATTCCCCTTTCTATATGATTATTGTGGTTAGAATAGTGATGGTTGTATGAGATTGAACAATTGTTGTTAGATTTTTTTGTGAAAACCTTAGGGTAGCGAGATTTACGAAACTAGTGAGATTTACGAGATTGTCGAAATGCTCAATGTATGAACCTTACCCTTTAATTCCCTTTCTATATGGTTATTTTGATTGGATTTGTGATGTTTGCATGGGAATTGAGTAATTGATGTTAGGATTTGCTTGAAAAACCTTTGAATATCGAAGTTACAGAACTTGCGAACTTACGAAAGTTACGTAACTATCGAAATGCTTTTAATTTCAATTTTAGTAGTTGATTCATGTATACCGGTTTCGACCGTGAGTTAAATAAGCCAGTCTTCGCGCTGTGAGTTAAAAAATTAAGTAATTATGTGAAAAACTTGACTTTGGTCCAGTAATGGGTGGGATTCGTCCTCGGGAAAGACGTTTCCCGTAGTCTGAGCTCAGTTCTAACTCCAGTTTAAGTGATAAGATCATGCCTGTTGGGCACAGCAGTAAGTTGCATCATTAGTGCATTTACTTGTTTCTAGTTATGATTATGATTATGCTTACATATTAGTTAGTAATTGACTTCCCACACTGCATGTCTCACTTATCAGTTTATTTGAATTGTGTCCTGAGAAGTTTGTTAACTTGTTAATTGTCATTGATATCTGCTCCCTGCATTCATGCATGTGGTTGTATTCACTGGGATTATTATCTCACCTCACGTTTCGGGGATATTCTTTAGTTGTGCAGGTACCTCTAGTGAGGTCGAAGCTGTTAAGGTGAGGGTGGAGTTGAGTTTTACTTCAGTTGGGAGATTCGATTAATAGACGTAGTTCCGACGTATTTGTATTTGTTTAATTGGTTAAATGCTGAGGTATACTAATGCATATGTGTATGAATATTCTATTTTGGCCACGGAGGCCCTATTATGATATTAGTGAATTTATGTTATTAAACTGTACTGGTGGTTTTACTGAGTTTCATGTTAAGTTTGGGATTGGTATACCTCCAGTTTTTAGGGGAGATTCTGCCGAAATTCCGGTGAGTCTTAAGAACCACAACACTCCAAGTGTAGGTTCTTTCCCTAAATATAATTAAGATTTTTAGTTTGTATGAGTTGTGATGTATGTATCCATAATAGCTTAAGCAAATCGTTGGAAAGCCTAAGCTTCTGTGTGACGATATCGAAATTGAACGAAATAATTTCAGAAATTCAGGAATGGTGTTTCCAACGGGCATTATTTCTGAGTTTAGAAATTAGGGTGTTACATTTTGGTATCAGAGCAGTTCAATCCAATTGGACTGTGGTTAGGTTAGTTGCTCGTGACTTACTATGATCTTCTAGTACGTGTACTCATTATAGGAACTGATCACTCTTATGATGTGTGATGTATATGGAGATCATGGTTTGTTATGTGAGTAGGATGCTTTGGTCCGGAAGTTAGGATACTTCCCTAACAAAGTTAAAGCCACCCATTCTTGTATGAGAAAGAGGGTAACTTAGATTAAATTTTTTTTTGGAACCCTTACCTTAGGAGCCTTATAGAATGTGATTCTGAAAACCTAATAAAAGTCAGGCACCCTTGAGGTAGTTAGTGGAAATTGATTCAATATTTTAAGGATGGTTGTTGCTTGACTTATGATGTGATTCTATTTGTGTAGTGTGTATAATCTGAATGTGTTTGGTGAATTGCTGTCTGTTTATGACATATTGTAACGCCCTAATTTCTAGAACTCAGAAATAGTGCCCGTTGGAGACACTACTCCTGTAATTCTTGAAATCACTTTGTTAAATTTTCGATATCGTCATGCAATTTACTTAAACTCTCCAACGATTAGTTTAAGTCATACAAATAAACACGTCTACGAGAAGCTTGAGGAAGGAAGCCTACACTTAAAGTAATAGGATTCCATGAATTCATATCGGAGATCCGAAAGAATCCTCCTTTTAAACTGAATAACTGAACACTAATCATGAATAAGCCTCCTTGGCTAAGAATTGCATACATACATATTTACAATATCTAATATCAATTCATTATACAACTGAATCAATTCTATTACAAGAAATTCCTATTCAAATGATAATAAACTCCATTAGCTTTCTCTTATCCTCAGTAGCTGTCTGTAACGTCCTGCACACTAAGAAAAACCCCGAAACGTGGGGTGAGACTATTGTCTCAGCAAGTATAACTTTATGCATGAATGTAGGGGACATACATGTATGAAGGACTAGCCTATATTCACATCATCATATCCAATAAAGCATGGCATTCATTCACATAATAATCTCCATAGTTAGCCAATCAATATCAAGAATATAAATAAGCAACAATCTCAAAGTAAATGAAATCAATTTGTTTCCGTAAAAATATCAATATGCAATGGTATGCTTTGCCCGAAGGCCATGTACACGTAACGTCTAGAGTTAGACCTGAGCTCAGACTACAGGGGATATCTCCCCAGGGGACGAATCCCACCCTACTTAGGCCGAAGCCTTCTTATTTGACCGAAGCCCTTGAATCACTTAGGCCGAAGCCTTCTTATTTGACCGAATAACTAATTAGACATACGAATTGATGAATAGTTCGTTCTCGATAGTTCGACCGTTCGAAGCTAAAGAGAATCAACGTTCTATGTGAACTCATATCCACTACCCATCAATTCCTATATCATAATCAGTCACCAATCCTTAATTTCCATTCCGGATCAAGTATAATTGGAAAGAATAGAGCGTTTCGACGTTACGATAGTTTCGAAGCTTTCGATAGCTTCGAAAGTTTCGAAACTAAAGAATATCAAGAACCGCTCCATTGTGACCAATTATAATTACCCCAATCTTTCATCATCAATCACAATACAATTTAACAATCATAATTATATACACATTAGGCATATTTGAATCAATGGTAAAAGCTAGGATTTCGAACGTCTCGAGTGTTTCGATACTTTCGCAAGTCTCGTAACTTCGTAACTTCGAAATTCCTTTATTCACCTTCAATCCAAACATCCTTTAATCAATCTCATTCTAACATCTCAATTTCAATCAAATTAAACATAGAGAAAGGGATTCGAGAGTTCGGGGTCATACTAGGGACATATCGACATTTTCGCTACTTCGACACTTTGGCACATACATTCAAGATTCAAGAAGAATCATCAACTTTCTTCCCTAACTATCATTAATCAAGTAATTGAAAGCAAAAGAATGCCCACACAAGTTAAAATCGAGGAATTCCGATAGTTTCGTAAGTTTCGCTCATTTCGTAAGTTTCGATAGTTTCGAAAACTTCGAAACTAACCATTTCGAACTCTCGATCCTAATTTATATGTTCATTCTATCAACAATCCATTCAAACAATCAACAATCACTAACAATTTAATTATCCAGCCAAGAAAGGGAGGGGAGAAGAGGGGACATGCATAGGAGACCAATTCTACCCTAAGGGTGAGTTATACTCACTTGATGGAGAAATCTAAGGAGGAAAGGATGTTTAGATGATGATCCTCTTGATGTTTCCTTGCTTCGATTCCGTTCTTGAGCTCCGTTATAGAGTTTCTCTCACTAGGTTCTCTCCCTCTCTCTCTAGGGTTCGAAAAGGGAAGAAGAGAAAAATGAATTCTGCTGAATTTTCGCACCAGCATATATATATATGCTGCTGGTAATCGATTACCAAACCCTGGTAATCGATTACCAGAGGCCAAAATGCATTCCTGGAGGTCTGGTAATCGATTACCACTTCTGGTAATCGATTACAATGAACCCAGAAACCTGGTAATCGATTACCAAACCCTGTAATCGATTACCATCAGCAAACCTCTCTGGTAATCGATTACCAACTCCTGGTAATCGATTACCAGGGACCAAAAACTCCCAAAATGATTCTAACAAGGTCCTAAACTCACATCTTACCCTTTCCCTACCTATTACTCACAATCCTAAGTGATCTTACAAGGTTTAGACCTACTGAACACACATGTTAACTAGGTTAAGAGTTGGAAAGCTACACAAGTCCTAGGATTGGTTTAACACTAAGGTTTAACTTCTAAGATTTAACTCCTAAGTTCTTGACTTACCTTCTTCTTAATCTCTAACACATGGTTAATTATCTAATCCCTATTGAATAAACAAGCTCCTGGAGTGCGGGATGTTACACATATTATGTTAGGGTATGTGTGCTTTTTGGGTATTAACTCACAAGGTTAAAGTTCTTTTAATTTAAACCCATTTTTATGTCATATTAGAGGGAATATGGGGGTTGTAGTCCAGATTGAGATAAAAACTTTACTCAGGATAAACTAGAAGTCGCAGAGGCACCGATAAGGATTCCAAACCACCGGGGAAGTGTGTTTAGAATTGTAATCTAAGTAGGCCTAAGATATCGCCTTAAGTCAACAAACTTAGCAGGGACATATAGACATTTAGACCTAAACTTAGAAGGGTTAGGAAATTGAGGTTTCTTTTGAGACAATGTAAGAATAGGTGTATTCCCTAGGCCACCTTGAGGGTAGTAAGGAGACTGTCAGGCGAGTGATGATTCTTTCAGCCACCTTACTCTTTGCCTTGTCCATGGATTACATGGATAGATCTTTAGGCTCTACCAGACGGGTAGGTAGTCATGACGACTACTATTTCCTCACCCTTTCATCTCACATTTAGAGAACACTTAGTGGCCCTAGAGGCAGTGTCTTGTGACCCTAATATCCTAGAAACCCTTAGGTGAGGACACTATACCTATACCTTAAGACCACAACATTAATTGATAACCACTAGGAGTTGGGGAAATGTTTAGGATTTTAGTGCAAACTTCTTAGAATAGTAGTGTAGTACTTACAAACTTAAGTGAGAATGAGATTTTCAAATTAGACCGCATTAGAGATAACCTTGTAGAAAAGGATTAGGAATTATCAGAGGGAATTATCAGAACATATAGTAAATGAATCAAACACCTCAATAAGGATAGAAAAATAGTAAAAGAAATTAGACAGTTTTGAGCCAACTAGGAAGGAGAGGGGAGGGAAATTGAAGTCTTGTTAGGAAATGAGTAGAACTAGAAGATTACCCAGGCTACCTTAAAATTTTCTGAGAAATTGTCAAGCAACTATAAATATCTTCCAGTCTAGATAATCAACCTTATCCATGTAATCTAGGAGTGAAATTCTAGAACTTTAAACCTAATATCTATATGTTGTAGTCGTGACCATGTTTACATAGGTTCACATTCCAAACAGAAATAGGAAATTCCTTTTCATACCATAATGGTAATAACTCTGGAGTTTATGAGAAGGGAAAACAAATTAATTAGGTACCTAGATGTAGACTTGATGTCTCTAAGAGAGAAATCAAGATTTAGAACACTGAGAAATATTAGAAAGAGCCTGTAGCCTGAAAGGGGGGTAGTCTTATAGGTAGGATATGTGAAGCCATAAAAGGCACTCAACACCCGAGCACGACTAAGTATTACTCAACCTGAAAGTTAGACTTGACTATGTATAGTTAGGCCTGGCCTGAGTGTTAGGAAGGATTGAGAGGTTGTTAGGCTCACTCACTAGGTTAAAACTTTAAGCAATTGGAAGTCCTTACTTATAGGAGAACTAGAGTGTGAATGACATTATGTCACTCTCCTTTTCAATGAAACTTTGAACCAAATTAAGTACAAGCTCTGACCGGTAGGGTGGGATAGAGAAAGATTCCATTACGGGAAGATAGGAGACTAGGAGAGTTTACCGTATTCATGTTGTAACCGGTAGGTATTATACCTACGTTTATGGCATGAGTGTTGTTAGGATTCCGTTATTTTCTTAGAAGAATGAGTGATTTTCCTCTCTCTTGGGTGTGGTGTTTGTCTATGTGATTACGTGAACTTAATTCCTCGAACATGACGTGAGTGTTGGATTATTTCGTCAACACAAACTTAGTGATTCGAGGGATTGAGTAATTATGTGTGCATGACTTATTGTTAGTAATATAGTAGAACTTAGAATATAAACATGTAAATCACTTGGAATTTTCTCAAACCTAGCTAGATCATTAAGAACATAAGACTTAAAACCAACCGGTGGTTGATGGGTTTGGGTATTGAATTAGGATCCTTACTTAGTTGTTGCGTGAAATCTTTTCCTATTATTAGATTTTATCAAGTGTGTTGTATAACCAAGCCAGTCGAGTATACTCAAATAGTGTAGAAAGTCTCTTCATGTGTCTTTCATAATGATACATGAAATGAGTTCGTTAGAGGAGTTCAGGAACCTAAGTTTAGATGTAACAATTGGAGAGCATAGTGTCAGACTTCATAGAATTGAGATCACCAGTGAGCTAAGAGCTTTAATCAGGGAGGCTCAGAGTTTGGATTCAAGCCTCCAAGAGAGAAGACAACAGTTAGGGTTTTCTGAATCAGAAGATGGGATGATTCTCTTCCAAGGGAGAGTCTGTGTCCCTAAGGGGGTAGCCTCAGGCAGCAGGTGTTAGAGGAAGCTCATAGAGGTAAGTTTTCTGTACATCCTGGCTCTACCAAGATGTATCAGGATTTGAAGAGAGATATAACAGATTATGTTTCTAAGTGTTTAGTGTGTCAGCAGGTCAAAATAGAACATCAAAACCATCAGGAACCCTTTTATCATTAGAAATCTCTGAGTGGAAGTGGGAGAGTATAGCTATGGACTTTATGATAGGATTGCCTCGAGTCCAAGCTGGTTTTGATGCCATCTGGGTGATTGAGGACCGACTGACCAAGTCAGCTCACTTCCTACCAGTTAGGAGTACCTATTCCTTTAGCAAGTTAGCAGATGTGTATGTTAGGGAGATTGTCAGACTCCATGGCACTCCCGCTAACATCATATCAGATAGGGACCCTAAGTTCACTTCTAGGTTCTGGAATGCACTTCACCAGGCTACGGGAACGACTTCCAGAACTTTTTAGTTTAAGTAGTTTTTAAATTCTGTTTTTGAACAATTTTGAGGTCAAAATTGCTTGAAGGGGGGTAGAATGTAACATCCCACAAATTAGAAGCTTTAATAATTTATTTGGCTAAAAACAGAGATGTATGTATTAGTAATTAAGGAAAGGAAAGTTGAGGGATTAGGGGTTAAAATCTAGTTATAAAAACCAAGTTTCAGGTTTTAACTTAAGTGAATATAGGGAATTTTGGGTTACTGGTAATCGATTACAGTGGGTTTGTAATCGATTACCAGAGAGTTAAGTTTTTGGTAATCAATTACTAACAGGTTGTAATTATAGAAACACAGGGAAACACTAGAAGGGGGGTTGAATAGTGTTTCTTAATATTTTATGGAAGCTTTTCGCAAACAGTGAGTTTTAAAAATGTTTCAGACAGGTTTAAGATGCTGTCTGAAGTTTCTTAAGACGACTTTTGAAAATGTCTTTTGAAAGGTTTCTTGCTTTTTAAATATCAGAACAGTTTTTCAACACCCTTTGATTAGAATAAATAAATTGACAAGAGATAAGGGTAAGAAAACTTAGCCAAGAAATGTATCCTGGTTCACTCACTACCATTGTGAGCTACGTCCAGTCCCAATGCCAACTAGCACTTGGATTTTCTCTTAATCTTTACCAAGATTACAAGTATTCTTTTGCAGTCAAGCCTCTTCAGGCTCTACAACCAAGTATTCTTTTACAGACAAGCCTCTCCAGGCTCAACAACCAAGTATTCTTTTACAGACAAGCCTCTCCAGGCTCAACAATCAAGTATTCTTTTACAGACAAGCCTCTCCAGGCTCAACAACAATTTTACAAAGAAAATAAGTCTGAGCTCTTAAACTATATCAGTTTGAAGCTTAAACAGAGACAATGTACAATATAACTGAGGTATGATCAGGATATACAAATTGTGTACAAAGATAATTTTATCAGTGTTTTTAAAGAATAAAAACTTGCAGCGTGATATCCTCTTAGACTTTCTTGTATGATGAATCACTAACTTCTAATGGTCTTCATGAAGAGGTATTTATACCCAATCTTCAATCTGTTGAAACTTCAATCCGTTGAAAAACCACCGTTTAGAGATAGCATTAAATGCTATTTAATCCGTTGTGAGACATGCTTCTGAGAGTTCTGATTTCTCTGACATTGTACAAGGTTGGTGCTGCCATAAAGCTGCTACTATTGTTGCTGCAAAGGCTGCGTTGCAGAGATTTCCTCAGTGGTGTATGAAATTCAAAAACACCAGGAAAGGTCTCTGTGTTCCTTGCCATAAATGTGTTTGAAAAGGTACGTGCAACAGAGACTCAGAAAAGTCTTCACAAACTTCAGCAAAGGGTGCCACGTCATTAATGAGACTTCAGATGGCTTCAATACTTCAGACGGGTTGGGCACTTCAGATGGCTTCAACACTTCAGACGGGTTGAACCTTCAGAAGGATTTAACTCCTCAGACAAGTTGAAGACACATCACATAATCTTATATATTCTAAGTGGCTTGCTGAAATCATAGATAAACCATTAAACCATATATGCATCTATGATAAATATTTTAACTCAAATTTGTTAAGCATTAAAACTTGGGAATTTAGCTGTCTTAAACATCATAATTTCCATTATGATATTTTTGAGACTCAACATTCTCCCCCTTTTTAATAATGACAAATTTGCTTTAAAATACATAAATCTGAAAGGAGATTTAAAATTAAAAAAAATAACTCCCCCTCAGATGATGATCACTTAAACTGATTTTTGATCAAATGCATGTATCAGTTTATCAGTTACTCCACCTGAGACCTGTAATCACTTCATATTCAGATTTTGTTAGTTTTTAATACTCCCCATTTTGTCATCAATCAAAAGGGAATCCAGAGCACAACAACAACAATCATAGCACAGTTATGAAGTATAATAACAGTAAACTTAGTATAATCACAACACAAACACAACATTCATGAGTAAATACTGATGGTATTAATCAAAAGAGTTCAGATAAACAAGAAATTAATCACTTGGCAGAAATAAACATGAGACATGGCTACATCATTGACTACCCATCCTTCTTGAGCAAAGATTCTTTCATGAAAGATATCAGCTCATCCTTTTCTTTGTCAATCTGAGAGATGAGAGCAGTCTTCATGTCTTCCTGGCCACTCTTAATCTGTTGTTGCTCATGTAGAATCTGGTCTTGTTTAGCAATGAGATCAACATTCTTCTTCTCCAGCTTATTTATCTTCATCCTTAGTCTCCTGTTTTCTTCTTCAAGATCTGGTTCTACTTCATAGAATATAAGTTGAATGTGTCTACATACAAACCTCAGCACATCAAAACCTGGAAGCAGTCCATACTCATGTGGATGGTAGACTGGGCAAAAGAATGTTCCAATGGGGTTGATCATCTCCCATTCATCATGAAAAGGTGCAGTCAGAGGTGGGAAGTGGCCTCTGATGTACATGTACTGCACATTCATGGATCTCCCATAGTCAATGAGAGAATCAGCATCTGGTCCAGTTGACCCAGAAGAGGATCCAACATCCTCTCTGAACTTCCAGTAGGATGACCACACCCTATCTCTGAAACTGTGATCTAAGCCACCGCCTTGCCTCTTGATCAAATCAGGCAGCTTCTTCCATTCTGATGAAGTGAAAGGTTTGAAGGGGGCTGGATAAGCCTTTGGTTCCTTGAACTTATCATCAGGACCTTCCTTCAGAGGGTACCTAGGAACAATCCTATCAGGTTGCACCAGGATCTTGGTGGTTGGCCTGATGGAAAATGCTCTAGGAGGCCTGTATCCTCTCATGCCAACAGATTTGATGCAGTCCCTCTCAAACAATTCTCCCTCTGTGTATAAATGCCTTGCAAAACTCCAATCTTCATTGGACAGCTTCATACCTCTTATGGGGCACTTCAACTTCTTCTTCATATTGATGCTGAGTGGAAGGAAATGCGTAAGGATCAAAAGTGGGTTCTGTGAAGAAATCCCTACTTTTGGGTCCTAGCCTTATGTGTTCAGACAGCATACTCCCTTTCCACACCTTTGAGCTTTCTCCTTGCTGAATCTCCACAATAGGTTCTTGAGATTGGGTTGACTCTGAAGATGATGATGATGGTGAAGATGGAGGTGATGGAGGTGATGATGGAGATGGTGGTGCTGGTGCTGGTGGTGCTGGTTCTTCTTCTGTCTCCATAGGTTGCTGAACATCTTCCTTTTCTTTTTCTTCTTTATTTTCTTCCTTTTTCTTCTCCTCTTGTTTCTTTTCTGGTGATGAGGGTGGTGATGGTGTCACATTGTCAAACCTCACTCTCAACCTCTTCTTCTTGAGTTGAGTTTTCACAGGTTCAGACACCCTTTCCTTTTCTCTTTCTGCTTGCTTTTCTTCCCTCCTTTTCTTGAAGTACAGGTTTGCCTTCACAAAATTCTGGTATTTGCTGGCCTCATCCATTGCATCCAAATGGCTAGCAATACTCCTTGTAACCCTGACAGTGGGTTCAGGAGCTGTCTCAAGAATTTTGCTTTTCTTCTTCTTTCTCTGCTGTGCACATGATTTTTTCCTTTTCTTGGTTCCCTGAGCCATTGTAGTCAGCCTCTCATCTTCAGCCAAGGCTAGCTGAGATGCCACAGCAAGAGCATAATCAGTCTTCTCTTGCTCAGCCTTCTTCTCCAACTCTTCTTGCTCCAAAGCAGTTGCAATGGCTGCTACTTTAATCAGTTCTGGATCAAAGGAACATGCAGCCAGAGGTGCTGCTGCAACAACTTCAGAATCATCAAAGACAGCTAGCTCTTCCTCATGAGCCTGACCTTCTATTTCAGAAGTAGGCTTAGGAGTAGGAGGTTTTACACCTTCAGAGCCCTGACCCACAATTTCAGAGGGCTTTGGCAAAGCCTTCTGAACAGGTTCAGATGCCTGAGTGTGCAAAGTCTTAGCTTCTGAAGATACCTTTGTTGCACTTCTTACAGGTAACTTCTGCAATTTAGGTTGAGGGGATGGTTTAGAGGCCTTGAACTCTCCCTTTCTGTTGTCCCCTTGAAGCTCTCTTTCCAGAATATCCAAGGTGCTTTTTCTCCTTGAGGCCTTCTCCATTAGCACACTTTCCTTCAAAGTAGGAGATGGAGGTCTTGGGGTGAGAGGATTCTTCAGATTCATGCTCTTCAAATTGGCCTCACCAAAGAATGCAGGTGCCTTGTGATCAAATAGTCTCTCAATGGGTACTTTAAAGTGCAAGAGTACCTTGGTAATGAGAGTGTTGTGAGGTAGATTTGCACCGGAGTCTCTGATCTTCTTTTGCATATGGAACATAAGAATGCTTGGAAGATTCATTTTCTCCTTCTGCAGCAAGTGAATCAAGCAGAATCTCTCCAACTCAGACATGTGATTTCTGCTCCCACTCTTAGGAATTATTGAGCATCCTAAGATGGAGTGTAAAACCCTGACTTTATCCAACATGAACTTTGAATCCATATTCTTGGGTTTTTCAGTCCCATACAACATCTTTATATATTTCTTCTGTCCTCCATTCTTCAGCTCCCACCCAGGAGTGAAGGATACTCCCTCTGCCTTTACACCAGTAATAATAGCCAGAATGCTTTCATCCACGAACACAGGAACTCCACGAACATCAGCACTGATGCTAAGATATATTCCCTTGGAGTTAGGGATTCCTCTGGCTGAAGCCCAGAAATCAATCACACTCTGCTCATGCCACGAGCAGTAAACGTTGTCAAAGAATGGAGTCCAGCCAACAGCATCAAACTCCTCAACTAAATCCATGCCAAGATTTCTGAGGTCTTCAAGGTCCACACCTTTTGATCTGACGATGTTTCCACCAGAGCTGGAAGACTTCTTTGGTGCCATTGAAGTTGCAGAGAAAAACTTGAGAGAGAAACAGTTGCAAGAAGACGAAGAAGTTCAAACAGTGAGCTGAGAGAAATTGTAAGGCTTCTCCAACACACTAACTCCTGCATTTATAGACCCATGATGCAATGATGGCTTGAACTGGCTGCGTAGACATTGGGTAACGTGCGAAGTGGAAGAGACAAAATAAATGGAATTAAACCGTCTCAGATAGCCACGTCATCAAGTTATTTCAGGCAAGTGAGAAGTTTCAAACACACATATAGATTTCAGATACCCCAAAATTTCAAACATGTCACAATTTCAGACACCCTGAAATTTCAGACGCTCTTAGCAAATCAGACAACATACAAAGTCAATTATTTGAAAATGCATATATGTTCAAATTATTGCGTATGAACTTAAATCTATCTTCCGCCATGGGTTTTGTGAATATATCTGCCCATTGATGCTCTGTGTCAGTGAATTGTATATCAAAAACACCTTTCTGAACATAGTCTCTAATGAAATGATGCTTGATTTCTATATGCTTAGCCCTAGAATGTTGAATAGGGTTTTTCGACAAATTAATTGCATTTGTATTATCTCACAAAACAGGTATAGCAGAGATAGGAATATTAAAATCTTCAAGTTGATACTTCACCCATAGCAGTTGGGAACAACAACTGGCTGCTGAGATGTATTCTGCTTCTGCTGTTGATAAAGCAATGGTGCTTTGCCTTTTGCTCGACCAACTGATCATGTTATTTCCAAAGAAATGACATCCTCCACTGGTGCTTTTTCTTTCTATTCTATCTCCAGCAAAGTCAGCATCACAGTAACCTATTAACCTGCAATCTTTGCTCTTCTTATAGCACAGATCAAGATTAGTAGTACCTTTAAGATATCTAAAAATCCTTTTAACAGCTTTGTAATGAGTAGTTCTTGGATCTGATTGAAATCTAGCACAAAGACACACACTGAACATTATGTCAGGTCTGCTTGCTGTTAGATACAATAAAGAGCCAATCATTCCTCTATACAAATTTTGATTCACTGGTTCTTCTTTTTCATCCTTGCTCAAAGAAGTAGTGGGATGCATAGGAGTTGACATGGGTTTGCAATCACTTAAGTTGAACTTCTTAAGCATTTCTTTTGTATATTTTTCCTGATGGATCCATATACAATCAGAATCTTGCTTAATTTAAAGTCCTGAGAAAAATTTTAGTTCTCCCATTAAACTCATTTCAAACTCTGATTGCATTAACTCAGAAAACTCTTTGCACGGAGAAGAATCAGTTGAACCAAATATAATGTCATCAACATATATCTGGACAAGTATAAGATTTTTGTTAGACTGTTTTCTAAAAAGAGTTGTATCCACTTTTCCTCTTTCAAAACCATTTTTGATAAGAAAACTGCTCAATCTGTCATACCAAGTTCTTGGGGCTTGTTTCAGACCATAAAGAGCCTTTTTCAGTTTGAAAACATAATCAAGAAAAGCAATGTCCTCAAAACCAGAGGGTTGTCTGACAAAAACTTCTTCTTCAATGAATCCATTGAGAAAAGCACTTTTGACATCCGTTTGATATAGTTTGATGCCATTATTTACAGCATAAGAGAGAAGAATTTTAATTACTTCTAACCTGGAAACAGGGGCAAAGGTTTCAGTGAAGTCAATACCGTCTTGTTGATTGATGCTTAATTGGTTAATTCGAATTTGTGTAGGAATTCCTAATTTTCTGTAAATCAATGAAAGATCCTATGTGAATGACCTTGAGAATTCATCCATTTTCATACATATTTTCTGAATTTCGAATTTTAGCTTTATGTTCTTGAATTTTAAGAAACAACCAAACAAAACCCCCTTGCTTGCTTTTGAATCAACAATTCTTGTGAGTAAATTCGAATTTGCTATTGAATTCCTTGAGAGACGACTTTGGTTAATTTTCCATTAACTACATATTCTGAGTATTAATATTTGGTTGAGTACGACCTCGATCAAATTTGGCGTCGTTGCCGGGGAATTCAATTCATTTTTGGATTCACTCACATAGTGTTGCAATTCTGTTTTTGTAATTGTGTTTCTGTTTGAGTTTTTAGTTTCTATTTTCATTTTCATTTTTGTGTAGGATAATTGAGTCTTTGTTCTTGTAACAAATCTGTTTGTGTAGTCATAGTATGTGTTGAAACAATTAGGTGAATTTAGTTAGGTGATTCTATTAGTGAAGTAGAGAGTGTAGAGTGAGTTTTTGAAATTTTGAGTTTGTGTTGATTTTGTAATTCGTAAGATTGTTCTGTGTTTAGGAGGTAGAGTCATATTATGTTTTGGTATACTAACCCTGGTTGTGCAGATCCAGTTTGATCAATTTTGGTTCACAACTTTGAGGTAAGTAGCCTAATATATCATAGTTACTGTTCCATTGCTTTTAGTGAACTTCAATTTGTGATTTGAGTTGTGTGATGTGTTGAGTCATTGTAATTAGTGTGTTTAGTCATGTTTTGATGTTTAGAAATTGTTTAGATGAAATTAGAACAGATTTGGTGTCATTTGGATTGAATTACATAAGTTGATCAAGTGTTGTTGACTTTTTCTGCTGTTGACTTTTGCAGTTGAATCTGACTTTTTTGTTTAACATAGTTAGAGGTTGAATTTTTGTGCCAATTTTTGTGTCCACATTTCTTTAGGTTAATAATGAATTTTAGATACCCCAGCTGCTGTTAGATAAGTCCTGATTGTGAGATTACACTTTGCACTGGCTTATTTTGACCTGTTGACTTTAATTGGACATAACTTGAGCTAGGAGGTCGACCATAAAATTGCCAAAAAAGGTCGTTTTCTATTTTTAAATGATTTTTTTTAAGTTTTTTTTTGTGTATTTTCCCTTTCTTACCTTAGGTAGTTTTGGTACTTAGGCTTTGAATTTTGTTCTGAAATTTTTTGTGGTTGTTTACTATGTTAATATAGTGTTTTCCATGTATCCATTTCATTGGTTTCTGCTCATTTGATATAGGCTGTCTTTATATGCCACCATGTTGTTATATGCTTTATTTTGTGCATTTTTATGTGCATTTAGTGTATGACAAGGGCAAATTTAGGTTTCCTATATTCATTTGATCCAGAAATTGATTTGGCATATTATAGGAAAGTTAGGTAACCTAGGATTACATTTGTGCATAATTCTGTTAGTGGTAGTGAGTCTTTGTTTGATAGTGTGTAGTTTGTTGATTGTAAGTCTGAGTCTGTTTCTGTCTGTGTCTCTGTTTCTAATTTTGTTTCTTCCTTTTCTTTTCATTCTTATTTTATTGATTCTAATTTTAATATTATGGCTGAATTGACTTTGAGAGAACTCATTGAGTGCATGGCTTCACATAATCAAGAATTTAGTTCTAGAAGCAACTCAATGATTTTTCCTATGGGAGTTCATGAGGATATATCATATGTTGTTGATCAAGGAAGAGTAGAGAACAATATGGATGATTTAGCTTCTTTGATCAATCAGTTAGCAGTACCTCAAATACCTGTGAAGTTGTGTGGGATTTGTACATCACCTGAGCATCCCACAGATTCCTGCCCTACTTTGCATGAGTCTGAAAATTATTTCTCTCCTCCAGCATATGTTGTAGATATTTATGATAATTATATACCACCTCAGAAACAACTTTATGTGCCTAATCAGTTTCATTTTCAGGTTGCTGTGCCAAGCTGGCCATACCAGCCCCCACCATTGCAACAACCGTATCCATCACAAGTTGTTGCACTTTCCACAAGTGAGCCTTCTCTGGAAGAGATGATAAGGCAAATGGCAGTTGCCAATCTGAATTTTCAGCAGCAAACAGAAGCCACATTTCAAAATTTGGAAATTCAGATTGGGCAAATGACCACTACCTTGCATCAAATGCAATCACATGATTCAGATGTTATGGATTCAGATTCTATGAATTCAAATCCCATGAGTCCAAATGTTATGATTTCAGATAATATGTGTTCAGAAGCTCTGAGTTCAGATTTTATGAGTGGAGATGCTTTGTGTTCACATGCTGAGTTTAGATCCTATTGAGGACCATTTTGTATTTCATAATGATTTGCATGTTGAACCTGTTGTTGATAAAAATTCATCTGAGTTTGTAGGAGAATTGGATTTTCCATTCTTGTCTGATTTCAGCAATGGTTACACATGTGGTTCATGTACTGATTCTTTTACGTGTAGTGCATGTGCTGAAATTGACAAGTTTGTGAATACTGGTAGTGATTCTGCAGGTTTAGGAGTTGATATAGTAACTGCCGATTCAACAGAGTCAGAATGCACAGGCTTGATTACAGCAATTACATATAAATCTGACTTTGTTGATGTGCAGGTGGCAGAATCACCTCCTAGTACCACATTTCTTCCATATGTTGTGTACCCACCATTATTGGAGAAGTCATTGCCTAACCACTTTGAGCATGCAGGCGTGGAGGATGAACAAAAGGAGAACATTCTACTACAAGTAATAAGCGAGCTCACCAAGTTGCTGCACACTGGCATTCTATATTCTATTTCAGACAACACTTGGATGAGCCTGGTACAAGTGGTACCGCATGAATCAAGAATTCCCAGGACGGGAGTTGGATGAAGGGGAGTTTCTCTTTTCTCACATTTTTATTGCATTATGTCCTTAGTTCTCTAATTTGATTATTTTTACATTGAGGACAATGTGTGATTTAAGTGTGGGGAGGAGATTTGTAGTTTTAGGGCTTTAGGATTGATTTTAGGAATTAGTAGGAATTAGTATGTGGTTAGGATTATATTGTTTGTGTGTTAGTAATTGTTAGGATTGAAAAAAAAATTGCGATTTTACTGAAGTTTTGCTGTTTTCTGTAGGAAATGTGTTGTTTTTGTTGCTGTCAGCATTTTCGTAGCTATTCTGTAGCTACTGCTGTTACTGTTTTGCTGTTTAGAATTACTGTAATCTGTCTGTTTTGCTGTTTTGTTGTTGCTATTGCTGTTTTTGCATTACTGTAGCTGCTGTACGTTTTTATTGATAATGTTTACAACAGAATTTTATACAGCAATATTTTTACAGCAGAATTTCATTTTACAGCAGAATGTTGACAGTTATCCGAATTTTACAGCAAAAATAGAATTTTTTTACAGTAGGAAAAATAATACATTTGACATGTTTTTCATTGGATTTTTAGGATTTGTGTTGGTAGTTGGCATTTCCATCATTTTTGGGTAATTGGTTTCTTGATTTATGTTGTTTGGATTCCTTATAATTTAGTGAATAAGTTGGTTTTGATGATTATTGGGTTGAATCTTTTGTGATGGAGTTGTCCTTGGTGAGATTTTGAGCCTTAATGTGGATGGACCATTCTATGTCATTCTCTCTTTTTCTTGAGTGACACTCTTGTTTGCTTGTGCTCTAGAACTTGGCTTGACTCTTTGATTTGCAACTTTGTTCACATGCATATATTGAGATGATTGAGGCATTTTTGTTGATAATTGAGCTACTAGCCATATTAGCCTACCTTGATGATTTTCCACTGGCTAGCCCCTTTGAGCCTATGGATCCCATTTCTTGTTTTTGAAAGCTCATTACAAGCCTTAAAAGTGAAAAACCATGATTGTCATTGCCTTAGAGCATAAATGAGCTTTGGAATTGTTTTGGGAATAGGTTCTTGAATGAGTGTGGGGGCGTACTTCAATTTCTTATCTTATCTCCTCATGTGGATATCATATTGTTGACCTTTGGCTAGTTACAAAGAAAAAAAATGAAAATGGAAAAAGAAAGACAAGTAAAAAAAAAAGAATAAAGAAAAGCTCAAAAGAAAAGTGTAAAAAAAAGCAAAGAAATAAAGTGTTCTTGAAATAAAAAAAAATTGGGTCAAAAGGTAGAAAAGAGGAGTTAAATTGTAATCTTGAGATGTATGCTACTTGCATTTATTCATGGATTTACTCCCCATTGCTCCTCTTTGGTTTATAGCTTCTTATCCTTCATTTTCCCTACCTTTACCTTGGCCCCATTACATCCTATTTGAAGTCATCTTGATCTTTGCTTGCATGTGTTTCATTTGTTGTGGATATTAGAGTCTTTCCAAGCCTATAGTAGTGTTTGCTTACATGAGTGATTTGAGTGTATATACACAAGCCTAAACACTTGAGAGTTGGAGAGTTTGTCTTGTGAGGATTCTATCACTCTTGATTCACCCCTTTTATTAGATTCACCCTCTTGTTTACTAAATTGTAGGGAATTCCATTCATATTTTTCTTGATTCCATGATTCCTTGGATGTTGTATTTTTCCTACTTCTATGCATTCCTTGGATCTCTTGATGATTATGCCATTTGTATTTGCATTGTGCTCCCTAGTATATTTTTGGCTTCATGTGGTATTTTGCCCGGAGCGTAAAAGGGCAAGTGTGGGGGAATTTGATGAACATATTTTTATTCACACTTTGCATAATTAATCTTAGCTTTCTTGTACTATAATTGGGATTAAATCCACTGTTTTAATTGGGATTTACCGAATTGGGCTTTATTGGGCTTTAAGTGTAAATGTTGTTTAATTTCGGATTTTAAGCCTACTGACCTACCTGTCTTGTTTTGATGATATCTTGAGCTACAGGTGTCCGATTTGGGTGATTCCCGTGGCATTGGAAAGCTAACTTCTGGGGCTTTAATTGGATATGCTATATGACTATATTCCCATGAAGCAGTTAGGAGCAGATGCAGTTCGAAGTTGGGCTACGAAAATTGTCTCAGAAACAACATTGTTTTAAGACTTGTATTAGTGTATTGGGCCTCATACTTGTTAATTTCGGCCCAAACATCATTTAGATCTAATTAATTAGGAGTAGATCTATAAATAGGGGCAGTTACTCTTTTGGAAAAACACTTTCTCATTTTCTAAAATTCAGATTTGAAGTCTCTTCATTTTCTCTCTTTTTCTCTCTTCTTCTTCTTCTTCCATTTTTGTTTTTCCTCTTCAACCTCCATGGAAGGATGAATTCAAGGTTGATTCTCAAGTGTTCTAAGCATTGGATCTTGAGGTTTGATCTATGCAATTTCGTTTTACAATTTTCTGCACATTTTCTCTTCTCCTAATCTCCAGAATTCTAGGATTTTGAATCTTGAATTGGAATGCATGCTTCACGGTTCTTCTTCTCCTCTTAATCCTAAATTTGAATATTAGTTTGCTTAATTCTAAGATGAATCTACTGTTTGCTTAATTCAGTAGGTTAGGGATTAGATTCTCACACAAGTTTGCTAAATCCTTGTATGAGATAATTGATGGATTGATTGATGCTTAATTGGTTAATTCGAATTTGTGTAGGAATTGCTAATTTTCTGTAAATCAATGAAAGATCCTATGTGAATGACCTTGAGAATTCATCCATTTTCATACATATTTTCTAAATTTCGAATTTTAGCTTTATGTTCTTGAATTTTAAGAAACAACCAAACAAAACCCCCTTGCTTGCTTTTGAATCAACAATTCTTGTGAGTAAATTCTAATTTGCTATTGAATTCCTTGAGAGACGACTTTGGTTAATTTTCCATTAACTACATATTCTGAGTATTAATATTTGGTTGAGTACGGCCTCGATCATCCACCGCGACACTGTATCGTCCGTCATACTCCACTGCGGCCTGGAACAAACACCAAACAGTCTCGATCGATGCTCCTCCACTATGCATGCCACCTTTCCCACCTGTGTACAAAAGAAATAGAGAAAGAAATCACTAAAATCACTCGGATCAGAAGAATAAAAAAGAAAGACTGAAACAGAGGAAGAAAGAAGAGAAATAGGGGAGAGCGTTCTCCACGGCCACGATGGTAAGAGGGTAGGAAGAAAGGGAAAATTTTGCTGTGTAGGGAGGGGACAACAGCGAAGAAGAAGAAGAAGAAGAAGAAGAAGGGAGGGGCCTGATAAGAGTCTTTCTGGAAGAGGAGAAGAGCTGAAGAGGGAATCTGAGAGGTGAGGTTGAGAGAATCAGCGAAGAGGAAGGTTTCATTTGCTCTGCAGCGCTAGGTTTCTGAATGGGGCTACTTGAGTTGAGCTTTTGAATATATATTAAGGGTATTGGGCTGAGTTGCGGTCGAGTTCGGGCACCGATGGAAGAAAAATTTTCTACCCGAGCCTGGTACATACCCGTCTTTAACTCAATTTTCAAATTTTAAAAAATCGAGACCTGTTTTTACCCGCCCGAGTTCCTTTTATTCCTCCTCGGTTTGACCGATTTCGGACAGGTTCCGGGTTTATGGACACCCCTATTCCTTGTATCCTTTACCTCTAGCCTTAATTAACAATCAAAGGTTTCTTTTACTCTTACATATTTCCTCAAGTCTTAAGAGCTCACATTTCCTTTCATACCAAGGTATGAAAAATAATCATAATGTAAGAGTCATTCAACCTTCATACACATATCCCTAACCATACATTATGTAGTCTCAAGACTATCAAATTAAATGATGCAAGTTCCAAAAGCCCTAGTTCCCAAGATTAGCGTTTACACATTTCAATCAATCCTCAAGCATCATCACACATTTTCATTCTTAAATCATAAAAAGGAAACATGTACACAACAAGAATCATGAAAGGGGAGAGAGAGTAGGGTTTATACAAGAGAAACACATACAATGTAGTGAGTGGGTGAAACACACTCACCTTAAAGAGTGCCCAAGGGAAGGATTGAAGGGGGTGAAGGGGTAGAAGTCTAGGTGCTTGATGAATCTTCTTCTTCTTCAAGGAAATCCCCAAAGCTTCTCTTTCTCTCTCTAACCTCTCTCTACAATTTGGGAGAAACACAATAAATGACCCTCATAAATGCCTTAGGTGTTGTTTTAAAAAAATGATTCGTGTACTCTCGCTCAAGCGAGAATTTATTGCTTGAGCGGGAAAAATAATAAAATGTTGTTTTTGGGTTGTCGCTCAAGCGAGAGGTTTCTCGCTTGAGTGAGAATGCTCCAGAGAGCAACCCCCTCTCTGGATGATTTTTGCTTGAGCGAGGCCCTCCTTGCTTGAGCGAAAATCTTCTAGAGAGTGCCCTTTCTCTGAATGATTCTCGCTTGAGCGAGGCCCTTCTCGCTCAAGCAAAAATCTTTCAGAGAGCACCTTTAACTTCCCATGTTTCTCGCTCAAGTGAGAATAGCATAAACCAAAATCCTCATTTTTACAGGTTTTCTCGCTCAAGCGAGCCCATTCTCGCTTGAGCGAGAATGCTCAGAAATGAAAATTGTAAGTTTTCATCCCAAGCCTTCTCTACTATTCTTTACCTTCCTTTTCTAGTTCATTTTAATCAAAATATTATTCTACACTCACTTCTTATAGAAATTGATTTATGAAGATCGGGATGTTACAGGATTAAGGCGAACTCCTCGTACGGTGGTTGATGGAGGAGCACAGCGGTGGGGTACCTGGACTCCGACGCTCAAGTCAGTAAATATTCCAACAGAGTTTCAATGAAGTGAATGAGAAAGCATACCTGTTTCTCTGCAAGGATGTTTATTTATAAGTAAAAAAAGGTGGAAATTTTTGTTATGTCGTTATAACAGAATATGCATGACACGATCACACGCCTATTTGATGTGTAGCTCACGCGCTAAATATGAGATATTTGTCCGAAATACTATGTAAAATAACTGTCGAGATAATATCCGAGATAGTGTCCAAGATTGTATATCTGAGTTGTCTTGTTATTATCCTGAAGTCGAATGACAGTATAGATGACCTTAGAACACTTTGTTCTATGTAAAACACTAGATCGGTTAAATAGGACGAAAGTTATAATTATGTAAAACATTTATATATGTAACCTCCAGATGTTTTTTGGTGCATGAAATTCAACTTGTAACTACTTAAAAGAATAATGATTCATGTAGGTGTTTTTTGGTGCATGAAATTCAACTTGTGACTACTTAAAGAATAATGATTCATGTAACATATATAAGTGTACACTAATGGTACACTCTCTTATCTCTTTCTTTCTTTTTTCTTTTTTAATTTTTCATTTAGATTTTTTTTTTATTTTTTACTTTTATTATTATATTCATTTTTATTTATAAGTTTCATTAATAAAATATAGATTAAGAAATACAATAAATATGTTGATTAATATTTACTTTATTGTGTTTTTTTAATATACCATTCATATCTTTATTTTATTACAAAGAATATAGATGTGTATTGTTTTATCTGTGATATATGATCTCACTTTGATCCATCAGTTTGAAGGACTCGTCGCGTGACTCTTTTTATTTATTTTTAATTTTTCTCTTTTATGGCAGTAACTCATTTTTACATTTTTATTTATTTTTCACTTTAATTATTATCTTCATTTTTATATATCAGTCTCATTAAATAAAAATTTAGATTAAGAAGTACAATGAATATATTGATTTACATTAAATTTATTATTAATAATATTATTATTTTTGCTTGATACTAGGTATGTTAACGAGGCGGGAGCGGATGAGAGCGAGTAGTGCACTACACGTATTCATACCTACTAAAATTAACGGGTATCCATGTATCACTACAAGAATTTTGTCTTTTAGCGACGGGCAAAGACCGTCGCTACAACGCGCATAGCGACAACCATAAGAACGTTGTTAAAATGCTCATCGTTAATACCATAGCGATAGAGACGAGCAAAAATAGTTATCGCTACGTAGCGTCTGCTTGCCCGTCGCTAAAGCTGTAGCAATGCTGAAGGTCATCGCTAGAAGAAAAGATAAATGGTTGTCGCTAGGCCGTCACAGCATAGCGATGGCCAAGGCCGTCGTTAGCATTTATATTATTTTTTAAAAAAATTATAACTAGTGATGGCCATGGCCGTCGCTAAGGATTTATATTAACTTTTTTTTTAATTTACAGATTTACGATTGAATTATTATAAATTTTTTATTTATTTTATAAATTTTATATGATATTTGTTAACAATGTAAAATGTAAAGAAAAACAATAAAGACAATATAAAAACACCCATATAGAAAATAAATATATATATAAACAGTATTTATACAAAGAGTAGAAAAATATAATACAAAAAAAAAATCACGGCTGATGGCAATGACGCTGCTATGATGGTGGGCCCTGATCCTCATCCTCATCCACGAGTTGGTCCTCCAGGTCGTCATCGTAGTGCGAGTGTTGCTGAGTCTGACTGAAGCTGGCTGAACCACCTGCCCTGCGGGCATCCAACACTAACTGCAACTGTTGTCGGAGTTGTGCGAAGTCCTCCTCCAACCGTTGGTACTGGGACTAACAGTGATCAGCCCTCTCTTCAGCTCGGCTAGCTTGCAACTTTGCTTCAATGACTTCCTGGCGCAACGCCTCATCAGATGAATGTCGTTACCCCGTCGCTACCGCTGGTGTGGGCCCGAGACTCCTGAGTGAGGCTGATCACACTTGGACGAATGTTGGTTGACAAGTCCCCAGTGCCATAACGACAGCCTCGAGTCTTGCTACCTGCAACATCCTTCCAGATTTGTAGCTTGGTGGACCCATCAGTGATGGAGTTGTCCCCCATTTGTGACTCCACCTACCTCAGGAGGTCATGGTAGTTTGTCTGTTGAGTAGAGATAAACATATAATTAGTTTGTTATTATATTGTAAATATACCAAATTATATAAAAAAACACTGGTAAATTGACTTACATATGTGGACCGTGCTCGGTCGTCCACCTAGCCACCACCCTTTTTTTTGTGGGTGGCCACAAAAAATTCATTGGGATCTACATCTCGCCCAAGTTGTCGTCGCTACACAGAAAAATTACACTAATTATTTTAATTACAAATTCAAAAATAACATAGAAGTGTGGGTTTTTACATATCATATCCAGCGCGACCTCAATGTGGCCTTGCGACCCATGGTGTGGACCGCCCCACCTCGACGAGAAACCTGATTGCTCTTCTTACGAGCGGACCTCCCCTTGAACTCATCAGAGGCCCAGTAGGCCAAAAGACCCTCCCAGGCCTCTTCACCACACCAAGTGGACCGAGTCCCACTCGTTCGGGCCTTGTTCAACATATCCCAGAGGCGTCAAGCAATCCTCTGCTCGTACACCTTCTTAATCCGGGCCTCATCCTCAGGGGCCCAACTTTGCTCTATAAAAGAAAAAACTTTTAGGGTTAGTCTTAACAAGTTAAAATATAATGCAGAATGTCATTTGAAAATGTCATACCATGAACTCCTCCCACCACTTGTCCCTCACATCCTTTGGGGTGACCTCCCACAAATAGTGAGGACCCCAAAATCGCGAGCGGATCGCATGACCAATGGACACGATAGGGGCTGTTAGGCACCCAACTGCAAAATAAATAAATTCAATGTTAACTACAACTTATAAAAATGCAATATATTAAAGAAATAAAAAATTGTAGAAATTCACCCTTTACCATAAGGTCGGATGATAACCTTACTCTGAGGGTCCCACTCGTGATCGACACTGGAGCTGGCACCCCGGTGCGGAGGCTATTGTACATCAGGCTCCTCGTCAGCCTCCCTATCAATGTCAGTCGTGGGGTCGCCCTCACCCTCCGAATCGGAAATATGTGGCAGGACATCGTCTAGCTGCTGATGACTTACCTCGGGGGGAACCTCCTCATATCTTGGGTTAGGGATGAACCTCATATGCTCCATGAAGGCTCCAGCAGATGCAGGAGGCCGGTTGGGCCACCTCTGCAGGGGTGGGAACCACGTCCTGTGCGGGGGCGGACGAGGAAGGTTGCTCAAGGTGAGGGAGGTTGGTCCTATCCCGATGTAAGCGAGCTGCCTATGCAGCAAGCTCACTCGGAGGGATGGACCTCTCTCTAATAGGTGGGACCTTCTGTCCACCTCTCCCACGCATACGGGGCATATTTACCTAATTTAAATAAGGTTAAATTAAATATTAAAAATATACCTATAAAGTAAATAAATAACTACATAATAACCTAATAATTAATAATTAATTACTACATAATTACTAATAATAAACAAATAATAATAAATAATTAGTAACTATATAATTACTAGTAATTAATAACCTAATATTTAATATTTAGTAATTATATAACTATAATTAAAAAACATTAATTAATTAAATAATTACCTAAACGATGACAGATGGTGGTGGACTGCGGCTGGTGGTGGTGGACGCCGAAGGAGGAAGAGGGAATGAAGGGCAGAGGGACCTAGGGGTAACTATTTGAGATTATGATCGATATTCAAAATGAACCTATGAAGGAGGAGGAGTGTTTAATCGGTGAGATTTTGAAAATGAAAGAGAGAGGGAGAGAAACAAGGATGGTCGGAGAGGAGGAAAGGAGAGGAAGGATGAGGAGGAGAAGGAAGAAGAAGAGGGGAGGGGGAAATGGTTTTGTGTGCGTACGTAAGTTTTAAAGTCTTCGCTAAGTTAAAAATTGCTCTGACACGCCAAATTTAAATTTTAATTAAGAACGTAGCGACGACTAACGTTTATTTTTTAAACTTTCAGAAAAAAAATGTTTTTAAGTGTAGCGACGGCCTGGCCGTTGCTACAGTGCGAAACATAGTGACGACCAGACCGTCACAGAGTATTAATTGCACAGCTACGCGTTGAGCTGTGCATTTAATGTTGTGGCGACGATGTAGGGACGGTTGGGCCGTCGCTACGGTTTAGCATCTAATTCAGGGAATTATTGTAGTGTGTATAGCGGTATTCACGAGTATCTATTAATATTTAAAAATTTAAAATTTATAAAAAGAAAGATAGAAATATCGTATGATAAATTAATATATTAAAAATATTATAAATATTATAAAATATCATTATTAGTTAATATATTAAAAATATTATAAAATAAATTTTATCTCATGATAAATTAATTAAAATATCTTACTATTTTGACATATTTAATATAAATATATTTTAATAATTATGCAGTACTCGCGAGACGGTGTGGTATAATATATGTCCCCACCCATATGTATCCTTTACGAGAGGCAATTTTGCTCCTACAGTGAACTTTAAATTAAATGAGGTTAATTGTGTCCATTAATTGGCGGTTAACGAAATAGGATACTTGGTTAATTATATCTGAATAGAACAATGATCATATGGAACTTATGTTAACCCTTCCTCCAATTCAATGTTGTGAATGTTAGGTTAATTGCGTGTCCATTAATTGTTAATGAAATAGTAAATTTGGTAATTGCATGAGCATAGAACAATGATCACATGGAATTTATGTTAACCCTTCGTGCAATGCAATCTTATGAACATGAGGATAATTGTGTGTCCATTAATGGTTAATGAAATAATAAATTTGGCTATTTGCATCAGAATAAAACAATGATCATATGGAATTTATGTTAACCCTTCCTGTGAACACAAGGTTAATTGTGTGTTCAAAAACAATAAATGAAATAGTATATTTGGTTATCAACATCAAAATAGAATAATGATGACAAGAAACTTATGTCAACCCTTCCAGGAATGCAATCTTGTGAACATGAGGTTATTTGTGTGACCATTAGTGGTTAATGAAATAGTTATTTGGTTAATGACATCATAATAGAACAATGATCACATGGAACTTATGCTAACTCTCTAACGTCCTAATTTCTCAATTCAAGAATAATGTCCGTTGGAAACATTATTCCAAATTTTTGAAATTATTTCGCGCATTTCGTGTATCGACATACAAATCACGCAACGCTTAAGCAATCAAACATTTGCTTAGGCTTCCACAAAATTCATACATAATTATTTTCCATATTAATTCCTAATTAAGAACCTAGGTGACGAACCTACACTTTGAGTGTATGGCTCATAAAACTCCTACCGGAAATCCGGCAGAGTTTTCCCAGAAAATTGGACATTTCCCAATTTTTCAACTTAGCCTGAAACTCAGAAAATTTCCAGTACAGTTTATAATATCACCATATAGTAACAAACTACAATAAGGCCTCCATGGCCAAACCAAAATCAATACATTAATACATCAATAAACTTCAAATTCACAAATACAATCCTTGACATTTATTTCAATTGAGTTCTCTACTCTTCTGCGATCAACCTGTAAAAACCTGCACAACTGAAAGTAATTCCCACAGCGTGGGATGAGACTACGTCCCAGTGAGTGAGGTAACGGTGTGTGCGGTGTAGGGAAAACATAACACATGTCATATAGCAGTAAAGCATAATTTCAACAATTATAAAAGTGTTCATAGTAGAAAGTCAAGACATGTGGGGTTAGCCATCCAAGGACAATCATAAATGCAGGGTCAGTCATGAAGTGTTTTACCCAACACCCAAGGGGTCTTTCCACTTATCTGTGAGGCTAGACTGAGCTCAGACTAACAGAGACCGTCATCCCTGAAGGCCATAAGACCTTAACCCATTATCTATGATAGATTCAAACAAAGATTTATTTCTTTAACATGAGTCCATGGACCAAGCAAGGCCTTAAAACGTGAGTCCATGGACCAAATCTTGCTTAATTAACATGAGTCCAGGGACTGGAGACAGAGTCTCAAAAACATGAGTCCAGGGACCAAAACATGATTATTTAACATGAGTCCAAGGACCAGAGACAAAGTCTCAGAAACATAAGTCCAGGGACCAAAAATTTGAATGTTTTACATGAACATTTCAAACATGAAATCCAAGGACCCAAAAATCAATCTTTTAAACATGAAGTCCAAGGATTCAAAAGTCATTAATTTCAACATGAGGTCTAGAAGACCGAAAACTCTTCCTTTCAAAAGCATGAGGTCCTAAGACCCAAATCATTTTCTTTTTAAAAAACATGAGTAAATGATTTCCTAAGGATAGTAACACTTCCATAAGCATGTACATATGCATAATCAACAATTAATTCAATAATCAACATCAACAATCCAACATTCCATAAAATCCCCAATTCCTATAACCTAGGGTTTGAGCAACAAAGTCATACATTCAATTAACCCAACAATCCACCCTAGGTTTGCATAAAATCAACTCTAATCAATAATAATAGCAAGGGAAGGAAGAATAGGGAGCATACGTAGGAGAACAATCAAGAGAACAAGTGAGTGAGAACCACACTCACCTCAAGGGAGAAAGTGGAGACGATGGAGAGATGGAGGGGGAAGTTCTCAAGCTCCTCTGGTGGTTTGAGGCTTCAATCGAGCTCCTTGTTCCTTTCTTCTTCCTTCTCCAAGCTCCCAAGCTCCCTCTTCTCTCTAGGGTTTCCTATCTCTCTCTCTCTAGAACTGAAAAAAGGGAGAAAATGAGAGAAAACGGCTCAAAAGCGCGTTTAAAAGGATCCTGGACGCGTTCGGGCGCTCGAGCGCGCTCCTAGGCACTTGAGCGCGCGCGTCAGAGCGTTTGAGCGTTTAAACTCGCTGTTTGGGGGTGCAAATGAGCTCAGAATACTATCATATAATATATCAAATTGAAGCCCTAGAAATTAGCTTTCTAATGAAAGTGGAATCACTTTAATTGGACATTCATAGCTCTAGATATTTGGGAATTAGTGCACCAAGATCATTAGGCCTAAAATCCAAAATTAAGCAATAACCTCGGTTTGTGCCCCTCTTGGCTCCAAATCAATTCTCTCCTTCTCAAACCTAATTCCTCTCCATGAAAACCTTCTTCTAACTTAGTTCTTCTGATCCCAACCCTTCCCCACTCTAATTCTTAATAAATCAATTCGCTAACTCTCATCTAATATCATACCTTCCCAATCTAGTTCTTCTCCCTCTAATATCCTTTTCTTATTCTTAAATAGTTATAATCCTCTTAATTCATTTACCAAATTCCTTTCTAAATTCGCATTCAGAACTCCAACATCCCATACCGCTTCCAAATCTCTGTTACTTGGCCTGAACCACAGCTTAACGCTCTCACTATAGTTTCTAGGCCTTAATTTTGGGATGTTACAATTCTACCCCCTTGAATAATTTTTGTCCTCAAAATTTGCTCCGACTATCCTAATGAAGGGTCACACTCCCATTCTTAACATTGTTCATGTACTTGGAATCCTCCCAAATTGTTGCTCGATAGCTAATACCTCAATTGCTCAAGGTGGTATGAAGTGACATAGGGGTTGATTTGCTTCCTAGTCCTGTCTCTTCATCCTTTAATTACCAGCCCAGTCTTGGGTCTCAATAATCCGTCTACTCTCGTTCTAAGTCTAACTTGATAATGTCACTGTTCTAATATCTCCCTTTCACTTTCCTAGTTATGGGTTCCAGTTCCTAACTTGTTCCTTAATTAATCTACTGTATCTGGGGTCACCTATAATTACGCCCTTATTATCCCTTAACCCTAAAGAATTACTACTCTGCCTTAAAATTATGTTGTCTTATAACCTGGCCTTAACTTGAAGGGTTCCAAACGAGTTCTGACTCACTACGTGACTTCCCTAATACCACTTTCAAGACGACTACCAACTACCCCATAATAAATTCGCTCATTCCTGGTCCTCTACCCTGCTTGAGGTGTC